>VZTI01004192.1:88056-166836 GCA_013397865.1 Struthidea cinerea
GGGCGGGGGAGAGCGGGCGGCGGGCGCTGCCCACGGGCGGGGGAGAGCGGGCGGCGGGCTCTGCCCGCAGCAGCCCGTGGCGTGTCGGCCGGCTCTCCGTGGTTGTGTCTGGGCCCGGCCCGCGGCAACGGGACCGATCGCGGTCAGCCGGAAGTGAGGGGCGCTTGAGCTGCTGCCCGTGGGCGGCGGGAGCTGGGGCGGGGGCGGCCGAATCTGCCCACGGGCGCGAACGTGGCGGCGTGGCCCGCGTGTTTGCCCTCTCGGAGCCGGGGAGTTCGTGGAGCCCCTTGTTCTGTGCCGGCGAGTGGCGGTCACGGCCCGGACGAGGAACCCACGCGGAGTGCGGTCCACTCCAGGAGCTGCCCCGCGGCAGCAGCAGCCTGGGCTCGGCCTGGCACAGGCTCCCCACTCCTTCTCCCTCTGTGCGGGTGCAGGATTCAACAGGGTTTTTACTTCATCTGTTTTACAAGTTAGAGAAGACTGTACATAGTCATTAACCATCTTTTTGTAGCACAGAGCAGTTTTGTATTATCTTTTTTTTTCTGGGTCTGGCTATTTTAAACAATTGGAGATTTTAAAGGGAGCATTTCTTATAGGTAGGGATTAAAGGAAAAACCTCTGCTTTTGCTTTGAAAACTGTTGAGTCTTGTTAAGGCAAGTCGGACAGAGACCCCATTTCACAATGTGTCTGGTGACTGGGGGCTGGCGAGTGCACAGCTCCACAGGTACAGCAAACCAAGTTGCTATCAATCTCGCTTAAATGTGCTGATAACATTGTGACAGAATATAAAACCAGCTTTTTAAGAATTTTCCCCAAAGACAGAATAGCATATTTTTTTTCCCTGAACGTTGATGATTGTTTTGTGAAATATGTGCGCGTGTTCTGGCTCGCTGCTGTCATTTGCAGTCGTTAATGTTGTCTGTACTGTTCAACTCTGTGAACCTCATGAAGTTCAACGAGGCCACGTGCAAAGTTCTGCACCGGGTTGGGGCAATCTCCATTACCAGTATAGTCTGAAGGATGAACAGATCGAGAGCAGCCCTGAGGAGAAGAAGGACTGGAAATGACCTGGCAGTACACAGTGGCAGCCCAGATACCCCCGTGTCCTGGGCTCATCCTCACAGTGTAGGCAGCAGGGAAGGGGGAAATCCTGCCCCTCTGCCCTGCTCAGGTGAGACCCCAGGTGTACCTCCAGCTCTGGTGCTCCAGCATAGGAAGGCCGTGGAGCTGGTGGAGTGAGTCCAGAGGAGGCCACAGACATGCTCCAAGGTCTGGAGCCCCTCTGCTCTGGAGACAGGCTGGAGATCTGTGGGTATTTAGGCTCTGTGAATGCCTCATTGTAGCCTTCTAGTATTTTATGAATCCGTTCAGTGCTAGTGCCGGCAGCTCAGGGTGCAGTTCCAGTGCGAGCTGCAGGTTGAGCTTTGGGTGGCCAGAGCAAGAGGATGTGAACTGCCGACCCTTTGCATAACAAAGGGCATGGGGACCTGTGGCCCAGCCAGGTGAGGGACACTCAGAGACACTCAGCAGCAGCTGACAACCCCCAGACTTTCCTGCCCTTAGACTGAAAGGCTGTAAAAGCCCAGGGGTTCCTTTGTTTGAGGTTCCTCGTTGGAGATACCAGCTCAAGCTGTAATTTTGTTATTGGACTAAAATTAAATTATTTTAAGGATTCAGATATCTGAGACTGCTATGGGAAACTTAGGGTTGAGCTGGTAAGGAAGCTTGGTCTGACTGTGGGTGTGGGGGTGTAGCTGTGCAGGACCTCGGTCCCAGCTCAGGCGGTGCAAGAGTGACTGTCATGGTGGCTCCTGGATGGTTGGACAGAGTTGTCTTAAAAAGAACCAAATGGGGGCTTATAAGAAAAATGGAGAGAGACTTCTTACAATGGCCTGTACTGACAGGATGAAGGGCTAATGGTTTAAACTGGCACATGTTAGGTTTAGTTTAGGCATAATGAAGAAAAGTTTTATTTGGGGGGGGTGGGGTGGGGGGGGGGAAGGCCCTGGCACAGGGGGCCCAGAGAAGCTGTGGCTGCCNCGGGTTGGGGCAATCTCCATTACCAGTATAGTCTGAAGGATGAACAGATCGAGAGCAGCCCTGAGGAGAAGAAGGACTGGAAATGACCTGGCAGTACACAGTGGCAGCCCAGATACCCCCGTGTCCTGGGCTCATCCTCACAGTGTAGGCAGCAGGGAAGGGGGAAATCCTGCCCCTCTGCCCTGCTCAGGTGAGACCCCAGGTGTACCTCCAGCTCTGGTGCTCCAGCATAGGAAGGCCGTGGAGCTGGTGGAGTGAGTCCAGAGGAGGCCACAGACATGCTCCAAGGTCTGGAGCCCCTCTGCTCTGGAGACAGGCTGGAGATCTGTGGGTATTTAGGCTCTGTGAATGCCTCATTGTAGCCTTCTAGTATTTTATGAATCCGTTCAGTGCTAGTGCCGGCAGCTCAGGGTGCAGTTCCAGTGCGAGCTGCAGGTTGAGCTTTGGGTGGCCAGAGCAAGAGGATGTGAACTGCCGACCCTTTGCATAACAAAGGGCATGGGGACCTGTGGCCCAGCCAGGTGAGGGACACTCAGAGACACTCAGCAGCAGCTGACAACCCCCAGACTTTCCTGCCCTTAGACTGAAAGGCTGTAAAAGCCCAGGGGTTCCTTTGTTTGAGGTTCCTCGTTGGAGATACCAGCTCAAGCTGTAATTTTGTTATTGGACTAAAATTAAATTATTTTAAGGATTCAGATATCTGAGACTGCTATGGGAAACTTAGGGTTGAGCTGGTAAGGAAGCTTGGTCTGACTGTGGGTGTGGGGGTGTAGCTGTGCAGGACCTCGGTCCCAGCTCAGGCGGTGCAAGAGTGACTGTCATGGTGGCTCCTGGATGGTTGGACAGAGTTGTCTTAAAAAGAACCAAATGGGGGCTTATAAGAAAAATGGAGAGAGACTTCTTACAATGGCCTGTACTGACAGGATGAAGGGCTAATGGTTTAAACTGGCACATGTTAGGTTTAGTTTAGGCATAATGAAGAAAAGTTTTATTTGGGGGGGGTGGGGTGGTGGGGGGGAAGGCCCTGGCACAGGGTGCCCAGAGAAGCTGTGGCTGCCCCAGCCCTGGAAGTGTCCAAGGCCAGATTGGATGGGGCTTGGAGCAACCTGGGATAGTGGAAGGTGTCCCTGCCCATGGCAGGGAGTGGAATGAGATGTACTTTAAAAGTCCCTTCCAACCCAAACCATGCTGTGATTCCGTGAGCTCTAACCATTTTTAAGAATTGCCTGTGGGCTGTTTCAAAAGTGTCTGTCAGATGTATCTAATTTAATTATTGAGATCAGGTATGGGGGCTTGGCCATGTTCTATTCCAAGCCACAAAATGGTTAACTTTTACAGAAATTTTATTTTTTTAAACCTTGAAAAAATAGAACATGCAATGCCAGAATAGTTTGTAGAGGCAGTGTTACTTGGTTTTCTTTTTCTTTCTTTGAAGACTTTTTGAAGAGGCAGCTGTCAAAGCTACAGTGTAAATACATGAGCTAGCAGTAAACATGTGAATAATGAATTCCCAACATCACAGCAAGAAAATGAATGTTGGTTTAATTATTTTTACACCACTGAATAATCCACTTATGTAAGCCATTTATTTATTTGTGTAGCAGTCTGCTGCACAATTCTGTGTAGTTACTGTGATGGTGAAGAGTATTTTATATCAGGGTTGTCCGTATTTTACGTGACAGTATCACTGGATCTTGTTTTAGGAGCTGCCAGTCTGCCATTTTAAATACATACAGTATTGATTGAAAAAGTTTTATTGCTGTCTCTTAATTCCCAAAGTTAAATTAGTGAGCTGATCAAGAGATGCAATTTGGAAGCTTGATAAACTTATTTCTGTCATTGAAGGGGACTGAAATATCTGAATAATAGTAAGTAATATTTATGACTACAGATGCAAGGAACACTTAAAAGCAGAAAGTGGTTGCTATAGAGAAGGCATTACAGATGTATGGCTTGTGTGATAAAACTGTTATTTCTTATGAAATGTGGGTTTGTTTTCATTTAGGCATCTTATATTTTTATTTTAATCTGAAGTGAAATTCTTTATTATTTCAAATTTTGAGCCCATATAAAGCTTATAGTCAAATATGGACTAAATCCTTTTTCTGTTAGAGGAAAATGAAACAGATAAAATAAGGAGTAAAGTAGTACTATGGGCACAGAACTCTGGAACAGAACTGGAGATGTAAGAAAACTTTTAAAATACATGAAATCAAGATGAAAAACACTCCAAATTTTATTTGAATGGTTTGTTGGGTGTTTTGTTTGCATGGCAATAAAACTAGACCCACGCTATGCCACTTTGGGAATGCGGAGCATTTTGAAGGATTATGAAGATAAAGGTGAGTGGATCTTGTTGAAAGATGAAATGGTTTGTCCTTAGGCTGACTGCTCTTGTGTCTGCTCTCATATCTAGTGGTTGGTGTTATTCCTTGTATGTGTCAGAGGCAAGATACAGAACTGCCAACTTACTGAACAGGGTTGCCCACCTTTCTAAATAAAGTGCTCAGCAAATTAGTTATTTTAGGCGCTGACAGAAGATTTAAAGAAAAGAGACCTTAAAAGAAAAGTCTATTCATGCCCATTTTACATCCTAGTGGCTTAGGCAAGTCTCACTGCTGTGGATGTGTGTGTGCCTGCGGGTTCTGAACTCATGGTTTAGCTGTGCAGAAGAAAAAGTCTCTTCCCCTTCAGGAGTCTTAAACATTTCATGCTTGGGTTTTTTTTTTTTTTTTTTTTTGTATGTGTGTGTGTGTTTGTATTTTTTTTTTTTTTTCACCAGGTCTTGGCAGGGCTCTGTACCTGGGGAAGAGTAACCCCATGCCCCAGTCCAGGCTGGGGGCTGCCCTGCTAGACAGCAGCTCTGCAGAGAAGGACCTGGGGGTCACCAGCTGTCCTTGACAAGCCGTATGCTCTGGGGCCAAGATGGTGGATGCTGGGGTGTGTGAGGAAAGGCATTGCCAGTGGGTCAGGGAAGGGATCCTGCCCCTCCGTTCAGCCCTGGTGAGGCACATCTGGAGCACTCTGTCCGGTTCTGGGAGCTGGGCCTGTTGGGCCTCGAGAAGAGATGGCTGAGAGGGGACCTCATCCATGTCTGTCAGCGTCTGCAGGGAGGGCTCAGAGAATGGACGAAGCTCTGCTCCGTGGGGCCCAGCAATGGGACAAGAGGCAATGGGCAGAAACTAGAACACAGGAAGTTTCATCTAAATATGAGGAAGAACTTCTTTACTGTGTGGGTAACTGAGCGCTGAACAGGCTGCCCAGAGAGGATGTGAAGTCTCCCTCATTGGGGATATCCCAGAATTGTCTGGACACAATCCTATGCCATGTACTCTGGGAAGACCCTGTGTGAGCAGGGAGGTTGGACCAGTTGACCCACTGAACTCTATGACTGTGATTATTTGCTAGTAATTTGAGGTGTTTTGCTCCAGCTGTTTTTCTTTTGAAACCGAGCCGGTTGGATCCCATGACACAAATCCCAAAGACCACCTCTGTGTATAAATTATTACAGATTATTAGTGATGCCCTCCATTTCTGACGCACAACTCTGAAAAGGGTTTTGTTCTCATGTTCTTTTCTGTACAACATCAGCACTTACTATTTTCATTCAAATGTTGGTAACAGTTCCAATGTAAGTAGCAGATAGTGTGATTTGAACTAATCCTGTGTGATTTCAACAGTACAAGCTCCAAAGTGGTGGCAACAGTTGAAACTCTCTCTGAAAGCCCAGACATGAGACTTTACAACATAAAAGAGTTCTGTCTGTACATTAATTAACATCTTTGGATATGAAGTGCTGGAAGTAACTTTCTGGTAAATTCTGAGTTATTTCAGAGTCCTTCGAAGTAGGCTAGCACAAGCCACTGGTGAGAGACTGGTACCGGCTGATGCACACTGTGAATCTACAGTGTGAGGCTCAATGTTTCTCAATTTTTTTAAAAAAATTCCACTCTGACCTTTCTCATGTCTATGTAGTATGTGTAACAAGATGATGCTGTAGTTTTATTTTCCCCCTATGTTTTAACTCTACATATCATTATATATAGTGCATAAATTAAATATAATATAGCATATATGTAGTCTATATGTATTATCTACATAAGGATACCTGTTAGAGATGTTTTTTTTTCCTTGTACAGGTGTGCAGTCTGTGACAGCTCCTGTTGTTATGGCTGTGTACGTGGATCATCGAACAGATGCTCCTGATTCCGTTGCCTCCCCTTCCCATATAGCATGGCACCCACTTCATCCACTCCTGGCAGTTGCTTCCATCAGCACAGCAGCTGGGGGCTGTGTGGATATCTACCTGGAACAGGTGAAAAATCAGCAACTTTGCTTTTGGTCTCAATATAGAGTCATAGAATCACAGGATGGTTTGGATTGGAAGGGACCTTAAAGATCATCTCGTTCCAACCCCCTGCCATGGGCAGGGACACCTTCCACTAGACCAGGTTGCTCCAAGCCCCATCCAATCTGGCCTTGAACACTTCCAGAGATGTGAGAGGTGTGTGAGAAGTCACAGCTTCTCTCAGCAGCCTTTATCATTGTCCTAATTTAAAACTTCACATTTTTAATCTCTATTTTTGCAGGCTTACTTATCCTCCTTAAATCTCTCTCTCTAGATTTTAATTACTGTCTATGTCCTGTGCTATCTAGAACATGACAGATTCATCAGGCACTCATCATATGTATTTTTAAAAAGATCTTAATAAATGAAATTGATGTTTCCTGTGAAATTTGATGTTTACAGCCTATAAGTCTTGTTTGTGATGGTTACTGATTTGCTTTTTGCTTCTCATAGTGTGAGAATTTCAGGCTTATAAGTAAATGAACATATGCTGCTGCTTTTTAACTCTTAAGTGAACAGAACATAATAAGAAATGGAAATTAAACAAATCATTCCACCACTTCGACACTGAACTGATTTGTTGGACTCAGCTTGTTCCATTTGAGTAGGCTGCTTCCTAGTGCAGTTTCTGCTTGTAAAGAAACACTTCTTTTGCATACTCTTTTACACGAGAGCCTTGTGTAAGACTTGGGTTTTCAAAATTTTTGGGGAAGTAGGACTACAAGGTATCTAGCAGCAGACTTACTGAAACATGTAAGTCTGTTAATATGAGTAGCCTATAAAATGTGTACTTTTCAAAGTGTATTCTGAAAAATTGTCATCCAAGTTTTACAAACGGAAAAATAAATACATAGAGAGATTAAATGATTCACATGAAATATTCTTGTGAACCATGCCTAAAGGAGGATTTACCTTTAAGAGTTGTTGAAGCATTAGATTATGCTGTGTCCTTAGTGATGTGCTTTATTCTTTTCCAATAGCTGGATTTTCTTTTTACCTTGAAATGTGCTCGAAGCCTTCTTATATCCTTTATACGGGAGAGAAAGCTTGATATTGACTGGGCTGTGAATCTGACGGTTTGGCTGCTGATTTTCCATTGGACTGAGTTCACATAGATTTCTGTTTACAGGGAGAACATGTGTCTGATTCCCATGTTGAGAGAAGCTTTCAGGTCACATTACTTGCCTGGCACCCTTCCAGACCCATTCTGGCATCAGGATGGGAGACAGGAGAAGTTCTGATACTGAACAAACAAGACAAGGAGCAGCACACTGTACCCCTAAATCACAGTGCCAAAATCACAGTCCTGAGCTGGAGTACAAGTGGTACCTGCCTCGTGTCTGGGGATGGGGTGAGTAGCTGAAATGCCACATGTGTGTTTGATGTGGAACACAGTCTTGGAAGCTCTGTAATGGGAAAGGATAATGGAATGGAGATCCATGGGGAAGGGAGAGTTGTGTGGGAGAGGAATTTTCTTTCATTAGGTACAAATTAAAACTGTTAGGGAGTAAAATCAAATCTTAGTGTTTTAACTTTTTCTACAATATTATTCTACAACTAAAGAATTGCTGTTCTACAATTTTTCTTGAAATAAAAGTGTGTCTAATCTCAGTGAGTGCTGAGTTTTGATGAAGTTTTAAGCCTGTTTCATGGATGGAGTAATTGAGGTATAGACAATTTGAATTCTTTTGCTCCTGTCCATGCACAAATTTTATGGCAAACTCAGGATTAAAGCCTAGATGTTGAGAGACAAATTCCAGTTACAATATATTCATCTATAGTGAGTGCAAAGCAGTGCTCACTTGAATATAGGAAACCCATGCTAATCTCTCTTTTTCTGGTTTTATTAATGACTTAAAATTGTATCAAATTGATTGTATTGGGAAATGTGACAGTCTTATTTCTTGATGAGCTGGTTGCCCTTTTATATAGTGAAGTGAGAAAGTAGCTATTGAATATTCAGGATTAAGTATTCGTAGAAGATTCTGATTTTGCCAGTTCTTGAGTTGGCAAATGAAGGAAAAAAAGGTGGTTTTTTCTGTATTTTCCCTGATACAAACTTGAGCTTGCCCAAGAATTTCAGTTCTGCTCTTACCTATATGTCAGAATTCTTATTCTATAACAATCAGAGGAAAATATGATTTTAATTCATTGTTTGTAAAGTTCTGCTGCTGCATTTGACAGAAATGCAAAAATTCAAGATTGAGTAAAAAAAGAATTTATCATCTTCTTTATTAGAAAAGAGAAAGTTCTGCCCAGGCAAAAGATGGACACAGTGTAGCTGAAGCCTTAATCATGAGACAATACATTAATGTAGACAGAGCTTACATTTATGAACAAAGTTCTTTTCAAATTTATTTCAAACCGGTGTCACTATGCTATGGTCCGAGGTGCAGCATAGATATGCTTAATTTCTTCTGTCTTTTCCAATAGTTTATAAGTTTATTTTTAATATTTTTCCCATGAGGGTTTATATTTTGGAAGCTTCCATTAGGTGAGTGCTGCCAGGATCATGCTCTGCTCATACTGGAGGAAAACTTTTAGAAAGAAGATAAATATTTGGACCCTGATTTGGTTTCTGTACTACCCAGAGGGTAGTTGGACATTGGAAAGGTTCCCCAGGGAATGGTCAGAGCTGCAAGGCTGCCAGAGCTCCAGGAGCCTTTGGACAACGCTCTCAGGCACAGGGTGGGATTGTTGGGTGTCTGTGCAGGGCCAGGAGTTGGACTGGATGATCTGTGTGAGTCACTTCCAACTGAGCATATTCTATGAGTCTGTCTTCACTAGGATTTCTGTCATCATACATCCTGAAATGCAAGAAAATTATTTGACAATAGCTTCATAAAGTTGGAATGGGATGCTGTGAAAATCAGAAGCTCTTAATTTGTTTTAAGTAAAAATAACATGAATGATTTCCATGTTTTGATCACACAGAGGATCTAGGTGCTTTCCATAATGAAAGCCTATTTTTAAGGCAAGTAGCTTTAATACCAAGGAGCTAAAGCTTTGGGTTTTTAAAAATGATTGGGTAGGTACAGGATAGAATCAGAGAATATTTCCATTTGGAAAGGACATTTAGATAGATGATAAGGTCCATGTCCTGTGTCCTTTAAAAATACCATTTGAAAACAGACCAGTTTTGAATCTTTTCCAGTGACACTTAGGAGAGGTAGTGAGCCTTTTTTATTTCCAATCTCATGTGTTCCAAACTAAGAATTGAGTTTGCAAGTAGGTTATCTGGATACAGGCTGGAATATCTAGAACGAGGTGGAAGGAAGGTCAGCAGCTTTAGAAAGCTGCAGGCTTTTCCTCCAGCTTGTAAATGGTGCAGGTGGTTTTAGTTGGGATCCTTGGCAATTGGTGACATATAAAGCTGATGGAAGAGTGAGAGGAGGAACCAACAACTTCATAGGATCCTGTGATTTTCAGAGGTAACTAGTAAACATTTTATGAACTGCAAGTGTCCTCTTGGGACAGGAGTACAGCAGTGTCACAGTTGCACAGCAAAGTGGCATTCTTCAAGCTGCAAGACACACTGCACTTAATAAACAGTTTTGGATGGTGTAACTATTGCCATCTTACTGCTGAAAAGAAGTTAGAACGTTGAATCGTAGGAAAAAAAGAAGGAAATGTTACTGTGGAAGGCCTTGGCTGCATCTTGTGTGGTTTCTAGTTAGAATTGGGAAGAATAAGTGACCACTGCTACCAGTTTTTGACTTCTAGGAGAAGGACAATACTTCATTGAAAACAATAAATAAAAAAAGAGCAAATTCTAATACCACTTTATTGTTGTCTATCTTAATGAAATAAAATGAGATTGAACTTGATATTGAAAATTGTTGCTGGGTTTTTTCATGTAGTGCTTACATGGAAGGTTCCCAAATGCAATTTGGTTTCATAAGCACTAGCATAACAACAGCAATAATCACCTTAGCATTCCAACTGTGAGGATATAGTGTAAATCAGTTTGTTGGAATTTGTCTCCATTCTTTCCAGCCACCAGGGGTTTGTTGCTCCTGAGCTGGCACTGCAGGGTGTGAGTTATGTCAGCACCTGTGCCAGGCTCGAGGGCTGGCCTGTGTTGACCACTGTTGAGTTAATTAGCTAACCAGCCTTCCTTTCTTTAACATCTATGATTATTCTAGTTACTAGATTCTTTTTCTAAAAGCGAATTCTTGAATGACTCCTTTGAAAGAGGAGGAAAGCTCCAGAAATTCAGAAATTCTGCCCTTAGTCTTTCTGCATCCTGTGACTTCACGTGTCTGATCATATACTCGTGCTCATCTACATCAGTGTTATATGCACTTACTGAGGGATGCGTACATTCTACTGTCTTTTATTTCAATTGCTAAACGGTAAGCTATCAGACTACTTGCAAGAAAAAACATGGAAAGGACATTATCAAAACAAATATTTACATTTGCTACATGCAGAAGAAAACCAAGGCTGTTCCCTTTAATTGCTCTGGCAGTGTAATTTAACAAAAAATGGGTAAGACCAGTAAGCTTTTTTTAGATAATTTGATTTTAAGTAAGCAAATAATATAGTATTAAAGATAACTTTGATTCCCTGTGGCTTAGTTTTAAGTGGGAGTAATTGTGTGTGTCAACTAAATGAAAGGAAGGGTGTTGCTCTGGTGTGTTGCTCTGTCAATAAAACTTTTATTTTTATGTGCAGTGAGTAGCTGGAGTCTGGATTCTCAACTGTGTGCAAAGGGTAATGAATTAACTTGTCTTTTTCTAGCACGGTGTCTTGTTTCTGTGGAAAATGGACGATCGAGGCAGAGTCCAGGGTCCTGCCCTGGTTAAGCAGGAGTATGGGAAATGCTTGTGTCACTGTGTCTTTCGGCCACCCCCTCCGGGCGAGTGAGTATTGGCCCCGTCAGAGCTCTGCTAGACCAGGTCTTTGTTTTGTTCCACAGAAAGAAAGTCCTACCCACAGATGAACTATTTTTAAATATATTAAAAAATATATTCCTGACTGCCCTTTTTTTCCTGACTGCCCTTTTTTTCCAAGCTCTTCTCCCACTCTGGTAGCTGGCTCTGTGTCCTGTGTGCAGCAACAGATCTTCTTCCTCTTGTCCACATCTTCTGTCTGTTGCTGTTGACTCTTCTGTCTTAGTTCTTCTAATTAGCAATATTGCTGATTGTGGAAAGCCATAAACACACTGGAAACACAATTATATTATTGTCAAAAACAATTACATTAAAAGTCAATTCTTAAACATTGTTATTTCTTTCCTCTCCAATCAAGAAATAGGAAGCAGCTGTAATAAAAAAGAAGAGTTTTCCTTGTCTGGGCTTTTCTGTTTCACATCTCTGTAAAAATAGTGATGCGTATGGAAAAATAAGGTGAAACAATGCAAATGAATACTAATATTAAAATTTTGTTTGGTATCTTTTTGAGTTTGCCCTTTTTTCAGTCAGTGTAGGAAACATTTTTATTCTCTTTATACAATATGCTTTATTAACTACTCCTCCATTCTTTGAGACTGGAACTACTCTGTTATGAAAAGAATTGGGAATGAAGTATCTCTCTTTGCAGGGACTTTGTACAGCTGGCAAAAGCGGCTGTGAGTGGTGATGAGAAAGCCTTGGATATGTTTAACTGGAAGAAAGCTGGAACGAGACCACGTCTGAAAATGGCAGTCCAGGAAGGACTCTCCTTCTTTATCACTTTGACAGATGGTAAGAGCAAAACCACTTTCCCATTTGGCTGAGAAGTTGTTTCCTTAGAGCTTCAAAATAGCTCAGCGCATGATAGTCTTGTTTTCATATATCCTGCATCTGGGGTATATTCATATATCCATCACATTCATATATTCAATGGGGTAGAGTATTCATAGGAGTTGTAGAATGTTTGGTAAGAAATGAATAGAATTATTGAAATCTTATAATCTTCAGGGTGGTCTTGTTCACAAGGACACCAGAGGTGCTTGGTTAGGCAGGTTCCTGAAGAAGTGAGTATGAGGAAAACAATCTCTAATACGTAAGTGTAGATAAAATTAGCTTTTGTGCAAAGCTTCAAAGTAATGCATGTGTTGTGGGTTCTTTTTTCTATAAATAGGCAAATTCTGCTAGAACATACCTCTTAAAATAAATTCTGAATTTGCTTTTCACTTTTTTCTCATGCTTTGAAATGATGCTTCAAGTCTCACAGAGCAAAAAATGTCTGAGAATCTGTTTTGTTCGTTTTCTCTCTAATATCGTTCCTTCTCTGCATTTTCCTCTTCCTTGACTTTTACTCTTCCCTGTCTTCTCCTATCCCTTTTAGTCTTCTGGGTACTAGTTTGCTCTAAGCTAATTTTCTTCCCACCCCAATTCTTCACATGATGCCATCTCTCTGTAACTTGCTCTCTCTGAACTGGAGCCAGAATGTGAGAAGTTGCATAATGGGTGTTTCTGGTAGGTGATTCGAGTAATCCTTTTGATTCAAGTGTTAACTGCTCTGAAAACATTTCAGTTATGATGGTTCTGCAGTTCAATTACAATTTGACTTAGTGTTTTACCGACACTCCTTGTTTACAGCAGTACAGCACCAGCACAGCTTGCAGGAGTGGCATGAGCCAGCTGTGTGGTTGGTTTGCAGAGCAGTAGACTGTACCTTCTTTTGATGTGTGAATTACAAGCCTCTTTACTAGAAAGGAACCATTTAAATGGAAAACGGACACAGGGCGCTTCGTAAAGGTAAAAGGAGAGAAGCTTTGAGAAGCTGCGCCCATTCCGTCCTCACCTTCAAAGCCACTGTTGTGGTGGTGCAGAGTCCCATCTAGGGACAGGCTCTGTGTCCTGCGGGTGCTGTCCTTGGTTTGGGCCTCCTTGTCAAACTTCTCAAATTTCAGTCAAATGACACTGACTGTTCCTTGTGAGCAGCCTCATTGCTTAGGTTGGTTTGGGCATATGTATTTCAGACTCAGTTCTTAATCTAGTTAGTGATCTACCGTAACTCCCCAATGTCCTGAGAAGGACTTGGGGGTGCTGGTGAGTGAGAGTTGGACATGCCTCAGCTTTGTGCACTGGCACTCAGAAACCCCGCTGTGTGCTGGGCTGATCCCACAGTATGGGCAGCAGGGGAGGGGGGGATTCTGCCCCACTCAGGTGAGACCCCACCTGCAGAGCTGCCTCCAGCTCTTGGGTTCTCAACACAGAAATGACGTGGAGCTGTTGGAATGAGTCCAGAGGAGATCATGGAGATGCTTAAAGGACTGGAGCCCCTCTGCTCTGGAGCCAGGCTAGGAGAGCTGGGGGTCTTCACCTGAAGAAGAGAAGGCTCCAGGGAGAGCTCAGAGCCCCTTCCAGGGCCTAAAGGGGCTCCAGGAGAGCTGGAGAGGGACTGGGGACAAGGGATGGAGGGACAGGACACAGGGAATGGCTTCCCACTGCCAGAGGGCAGGGCTGGATGGGATCTTGGGAAGGAATCGCTCCCTGGGAGGGTGGGGAGGCCCTGGCACAGGGTGCCCAGAGAAGCTGTGGCTGCCCCTGGATCCCTGGCAGTGTCCAAGGCCAGGCTGGACGGGGCTTGGAGCAACCTGGGATAGTGGAAGGTGTCCCTACCCTGGCAAGAGGGTTAGAAAGAGATTAGTTTTGGAAGTGCCTTCAAACCCAAACTGTTCTGTGATTTAACAAGATGAAGATATCTATGCAGTGTTTTATTTCAGGGAGAAAATAAAGGAGTGGGGCAGGACTTGGATTTTTTTTTAATATAGCTGGCATGTAGGGGATGGTAATATATTTGCAAGAGTTTTGGAAATTTAAGCATTCTTTTTAAAGAGATCATATCTCTGGGGTACAACATTTTAGTGCAGATCCTTAATGTTCATTCTTACACACTTGTGTTTTCTGCTTAAGCTTTTGGGGCAAGGTGCTATTTAATTTCATAGGTTTTTTTGATTTGCAGTGCTGTAAAATGTCACCCATGATTTGCTAAGAAATTATGCGGATGTGGCTTGAGATCTGTCAGATTTTGATGACATTGGTTTGGGTGATTTTTGTAATACCACTTGCAAGCAACTGTACTGCTTGTAGGGGGGTTTCACTGCCTAAACCCATGCATGCAATGGGCCAAGGCCAGTTGTATGAGGTTCAATAAAGCAAAATGCCGTGTGCTGCACTTGTGTGACAACAACCCCATGGAGTGCTCCAGGCTTGGGGCAGAGTGGCTGGAATGTGCCCGGCAGGGAAGGCCCTGGGGGTGCTGGTGACAGAGCTGAACCTGAGCCCAGGTGTGCCCAGCTGGGCAAGAAGGTCAATGGCACCTGGCTTGGATCAGCCATAGTGTGTTCATAGGCCCAGCACAGAGACCATCCCCTGTGCTGGACACTGCTGAGGCACCTCAATTCTGGGCCCCTCATGACATGAAAGACCTTGAGGGGCTGGAGTGTGCCCAGAGAGGGGAACAGAGCTGGGGAAGGCTCTGAAGCACAAGTCTGATAAGGAGCAGCTGAGGAAGCCAGGGGGGCTCAGCCTGGAGAAAAGGAGGCTCAGGGGGGACCTTGTGGCTCTGCACAACTCCCTGACAGGAGGGAGCAGCCAGAGGGGATCGGGCTCTGCTCCCGGGGAACAGGGACAGGACAAGAGGTAACAGCCTCAGGTTGTGCCAGGGGAGGGCAGACTGGACATCAAGAGGAATTTTATCACAGGAAGGGTTGTTAAACATTGGAATGGGGTGCCCAGTGCAGTGGTGCAGTCACCACCCCAGGAAGTGTTCAGAAGCTACTAGATGTGGCACTTCATGATATGGTTTAGTGGGTGTGGTGGTACTTGATTAATACCGTTCCTTCCTGGCTCCGTGGAGTCCTGTGTGCCCCCACAGACGCACAGGCAGGGCCAGTATTAAGTCAGTAGCAAAGAGTCAGGAAGGGTATTTGCTTGCATTCCGGCAGGAGAGTTTATCCATCTTCACTGTCGGAGGTCGCAGGGGCAAATACGAGAACAATGGCTAACTTAGGGCTTTTCCCAGGGCCGGGGAAAAGGTGGGATCAGGGAGCGGGGACCAATGGGAGAGCCCTGGGGGAGTGACGAGGGGCCAAGGCCAGCAGCCAACCGGGGAATTCAAACTGGGACAGATTAATTTAACAGCACCATGCACGCTGGGAAGGGCCTTTTGGTCGCCTTAACATAAAGGTATGTTCACCGGCCACCACACTTGATCAAAGGTTGGACTTGATGATTTTGGAGGTCTTTTCCAACCTTAATGATTCTGTGATTCTGATACATAGAGTAGTACGACTTAATGAAATGATAATGGCTTTTTAAATGTTGATACGTGCTGTTGTCAGTGTTCTTAGAAAAACACTGTCCCATTTGCCAGTGAAGTTATGGATTCAATCTGAATTTGGTGTGTGGTGCAGTGTTTCCTAAACTGTGAAGGTCCACAGTTTTCTGCTGAAAAATTAAACTCTGCTGTAAATTGAACCAATTTTTAGCTGCCATTCTTCTTTCACAGATTTTTTCTAAGACTGAAGATTTCAGAAGCTATCATTCATACAGAAAGTTTACTTGCCATTTAAAATTATTTCAATTATTCCCCTTTGGATTTTCTAAATGGGGAAAAATATGCTTTGGTTTATTGCTCTGGTCAGCTATTGTAGTCTCTATCCTGAGGCAAACTAGAAAATGAAAGAATCTTTGTTTTTACCTTTTCAGCACTTGAGAAATGTTTTATTAAGGTAGAAAGTATCAACTTTGACTTTTGTAGCTAAAAGCTGTTGACTAAAATCTGCACCTTGTTTATTTGTGCTACAGGTTCTGTGCACTATGTGAATGAGAAAGGGAAGACAAGGCACGTATTGTCCACGGACAGTCTGGTTCAAAAGCTCCTGTTGCTAGAGGAAAGAGATGTTTTACTTGTAATAACAGAGAATCTGCAGTTGTCCTTACATGCAGTTTCTCCCGACAGAGAAGCAGAAGAGCTCATGAAGGTAAGAGTCATACTACAGGGTAAAGTTGCAATATTTATTCCTTAAAAGTATTTTTTTGGATTTTTTGATTATCACTATGTTGCTTTCAGATGAATCAACTCTCATTTTTGTTTCTCAGATAATAACTTGATGAAGAAGCAAAAATAGCTCATCTAAAAGTGGAATAGTGTGATGAGTTACTGAACTTGGAAAGATGGTTTTCATCTTGTCTTCCTGTTTTTTCATAATTTTTTTTCATTTTGACTCTATCTTAATCCTTTTACACTTAATTTCAGTTTCTTTGTGGATTAGAGAAAAATTGGAAATTCCAGTTGTCCTGGTTGCAGAGGGGGGCAGAGCTTAGCACTGTGTACGTGCGGCTAAGTTGTTATTCTATACCATCTATATCATCACTGGTTTTGGGGAGAAAACGTGCACACCCCAGAAGTGGGAACCATTCTGCCTTGCTCTCTCTCATGGGAAGGTTGTCGGCATCAGCCCTGCAGATTCTGTCTTCCGCCTCTGCCATCCACCCTCTCCCATTTTCTCTGAGACGCAGCTATGGGACATGGTGCTGAAAGGAAAGCAGCAGAACACAGAACTGACGTGTGCTGAATGGCAGCACCGGCGGGGAGGCTCCCAGTCCAGCCAAAGGGAGCCCAGCCTAGCCCAGTCCAGCCAAGCCCGTTCCAGCTAAGCCAAGCCAAGCCAAGCCAAAATGAGTGCAGCAGAATTGCAGGCAAGTGGCAGCGACCTGCAGGATCAACCCCCAGTACAGCGGAACGGTAGAAGCGACGGTGCAGGCACTTGTGTGGAACTGAGCCCAGCAGAGCTGCAGTGTGACCTGTCTTGGATGACCCAGCTTTTGGCGGGTCGGTTTGCCATTGTTTTTTGTTGTCTTGGCCTGGGGAGGCAGGAAGCCTCTTGCCATACTGCCTTTGTTTGCGACGGCATGTGGGAATCTGGGGAAGTCACATGGACGCAACCCATGGGGAGCATCCACCAGTTTGGTGTTGGTCTCAGCAACCACATAAAACTAATTTTTTGTCGGTAAAACTCCTTCTGGTTTTGGATTTTTTTTTAAATTCATATTGCTGTTGTTATTGTATGTTTCTTATTCCATTGCCTTTTGCTTTCAGTAAATTATCTCAGCCCATAGTCTCTGCTTGTGTCGCTCCCTTACCGGAAGGGGCAGGAGAAGGGCCGTGGCTTATTTGGAGTTTAATTTTTGCTAGTGTTAAACCACCACATTTAATTGGTGCCCAAGGTAAGGCTCAAGAGGATTGAGATAACTTTGATCTAAGCATTTATGTTTTAGGTAGAGAACTCCCTGGTTCCAGTGTTGCTTGGTCTGTTCATGTGGGTGTGATACCTAACCCTGTATATACTCCCTCATATGCGCTATGTAACCACCACGGTGATCTCTTTCAAAGCAGGGAGAAGGATCAAGATCGCTGTACTCTGTGATATCAGTTTATGACATGATAATATCAAAGGCAATGGGGGTCATTTGTGATGTGTATTCCATGTTGTTCTCCTGTCCTGGCCTTGCCTGCTACCTCTGAGGATTCATTAATAATCATACCCAGCCTGTGGGGGGAAGAGGAAAGGATAATTTTTCCCAGCCTTTTATCCTCTTCTCGTCCTTCAGGTCTGTTGCAACAGCTTTTGAGAATTTTGAATTCTCTTTGGGTGTTAAGGGAAGCATGCCCTCTACTATGTTTCCTCTGTACAGTCTACACCATGTTAAGATTCAGGACAGCGATTTCTAGGGAAGTTGTCCAGAGACGTGTCCCAGGATGGACAGTCATTAGTGGTGTGGCATGTGGGAGAAAATGGGCCAGATTTTGAAAGAGTATTCTACTCCTGGTTCAGAAGTTCACCCCTGAACAACTACAGGGCCCTGATAAAAATGGCAGGATGTTTGAGAGAAAATTGCTGTGGCAGTTCCAGAGAGGTGTGACGTTATGAAACGTGCTGGAACCTGGCTACTATTTATTGGACACTGCTTGTTTATATAGAGCACCCTCGGAGGAGGAGGAAAGCAGAGCAACAGGCACCCAGGGCCACTCAAACTGCAGCTGAACCACAAGAACAACCTGTGCTAGGAGCAGTTGCCCGTATTCAGAAGAAGAAAGACCAAATCAGTTCATGTAGTGAGTAATGAAGAGGAAGCAGGGCCCTCACAACGGGAGGAAGAGGCAGGGCCAGAGATAATCACCCGATCCCTATCCCTGAGTGAGCTGTGAGACGTGAAAAGATTTCAGCCTCCAGTCAGGTGAGGCCCCAGTGACCCAGCTGCTCTGATGCTGGGCTGTCGTGGCCCATTATATGAAATTAGATGGTAGTGACACTTTGCAACTGGGATCCATGTCCTGGGATGCAAGTATTGACCAGGGGATTGGGAAAAGACCAGAAATTCTCAGCCTCTGGACACAACTCCTGTCAAATGTGAGGGAAAGGTTTCCTTGGAAAGATGACCTTTTAGTGCACTGAGACAAATGGAACACCATGGAGCAAGGTATCTGGTACCTGAGAGAATTAGCTGTGGTGGAGATAATATTTTCAAATAACAAGCAATTCCCTACTAATCCAGATGACATCCAGTGTATGAAAAACATATGGCAGAAATTTCTACAGAGCGTGCTGGTGTCATATGTCAACTCATTGGGAGTGATGCCATGGAAGGAAGGAGAACAAAACGTGGACAATTTGGTTACCAAACCCCAGATAGATGAAGAAACTATCTCCACCCCGCTACGGGCCTGTGTCTCCTCAGTGGAAAGACTGACAGAGGATCTCCAGAAATTAAAAGAGGAAATTAAAGAGGAAAAGCTCACACCCTGCCCTACGCTATTACAAAATGCTGCTTGTGGGTAGATGTGGATGCTGAAAGCTTGGTTGCGGAGAGATTTTCCAGCTTTCTGCTAGCGTCTGGGTGAAAGCCTTGCTTTCACATGGATGCTGGCTGAAAAACAGAGGTTTTTGTAAACTAATCCCCTTTATCTTGCAGGTGCAAGTATTGTTGTGAGACTAACTGAAGAAATATTTTGAAATGGGTGTTGTAGGGTTTAGCCAATCAGCCTGGAAGGTGGATGATCAAAGGACCAATAACTTTATGTCAGTCAAGCAAACTAAGATATAAAAACGAGTCTGTAAATTAATACATAATTCCATTCCATCCCATTTCTTCCTGATTGAATCTATGTCATTTCTTGCTGTCCCCAGTACAACAGCAACAGGTAGACCCCAAACCTTCACTTTCCTAAGATGTTTTTTTTTTTCTTTTTATCCAAGACAGAAAAAGACTTGACACTTGTGTCTTACAGGAGTGTCCACTTCTTATTGATCATTACTTACATTTGACTAGAAGTAAGATTTGGTATTTCACATTTTAAAGCAATCTTTATTAAATTCTAGGAGAAGATCTAGTGCAAGAGTAAAAAACCTTATCTACTTAATTAACCCACTACAAGGTTTCTTTTATTAAATTTATACATTGCAGTCTTGATGCATTTTGTGGTGATCACTGTCTGAATTGTCTGAATTCACTGTCTGGATATGTCTGTCTGAATTGACAGATAGGTCTAGTTACTTTTATATTTTTACTTTTTAGCCAAATTATGCAGTTCAGGTGCTTACTGTCCTTCAGCATGTTCTTCCCACCTTCTGTAAATTTATTTATTTGTTTATGGTTAACAGGTGAAGTTGAGCGGGAAGACTGGTCATTCTGCAGACATGATTTTAATAGACCATAGCCTGGTTGTTACAGCACTAGGTGAGACAGTCATCAGGTAAGAATGAAAGTTTTCTGGCTGCCCCTGAGAATGGCCAGCTAAAAGTTACGGTCTGCAATGAACTGAATATTTTGCTGAAATGTTGGTTGGGGTTTTTTTACCAATAATGAAAAACTCCCAATATTTCCTAATTTTGTTTGTCAAAATAAGTAGAGAAATGAAATGGAAAATTGTTTTCTCAAGGACAGTAACTAATTTGGTATGGCTTTCTTTCTAGGTATTTTATTTTGTCAGGCAGTGCTACCCAAATCTGTTCCTTCCTTGAGTGCTGTTATTGATTTCTTCTGAAAATAAATCCAGTTGGGGGTTTTGCATGAAAATACAGCCCCTTTGCTGTTCTTGCCAATGTTACTGTCTGATCCTTAGGATACTCATAGCATTAACAACCAGAAAAAAAGTGCTTACTTTTCAGGACATTTCTGTTACTGTAATACAAGACAAGTATTTCAATTACTTCTGTCCCTAATCCTTTAAAGTATGTTGCTTTGCCATGCTGTTATGTAACTGTGTTCTGTAGTTTTATCTTTTTGCAATCTTTTCTTCCTTGTCTTTACTATGACCTGCTCTACCTGTTTCCTCTAACCTTTTGGGAGGGTGGCAGTGTTCCATTAATATCAGTAGCTCCCTTTATTGAACCTGTGTCTGCTACTATCAGACAGAATCTTTTGTTAATTTTGTGAGAACGCAATAAAGACCAAGTATCAAGAAGGAATAATTTAATGGCAATATTTAGTTCTAGAAAATAAATCTGGAATCCAAAGGACTACTGGCTAACCAAGGAATAGTCTTAAAATAGAGGAAGAAGCATAATTAGGGATGAAGAAAATTGCAACTAGCCCTCACCTTTTTCTTTTTTTCTTTAAGCTGCGCTTGCTTCTGACTTCTTTCTTCGTAGGAGAATATCCCTAAACATGCTGCAGATTAAAAAGTCAAAGGAAAAGGAAGGAGATTGTTAAGAAATTCACACTCCAGAGACAGCTGCCGACAATTTAATTTTAAAAATTAAATTATCTAGGTATTATGGAAATAGTAAATTAATGCCATGTACAGCAT
The DNA here is from genome assembly GCA_013397865.1 of Struthidea cinerea. NCBI lineage: Eukaryota > Metazoa > Chordata > Aves > Passeriformes > Corcoracidae > Struthidea > Struthidea cinerea. Next base: position 109,194 of record VZTI01004192.1, read on the forward strand.
CCTATTGACTATGTTTGTCAAGACACCTGGAAAGAAAAACATTGTTAACACTCTTGTTTTGTGTGCCTTAGGTTCTGGGATTTGGATCGAGATGAGAACTATGTGCTCTCCCTAGATGTGCAATTTGGCTTTGAGGGGGGAGAGTGTATTAACTGTGTGTCTTACTGCAGTGCTAAAGGTGAGAAATAACATGGCAGCTGTGATCTCTGGTCCTAAGCCTTTTCAAACCTCAGCCTTCCATGCCCTGTAATCATTTCAGTATGCTTGTCTTGTGACTGAGGATCTCAGTGGTAGTATGTGATGTAGAAGATTTTAGTTTGGATCAGAAATGTGCCTTTAAAGGTGCAGGGAGATCATTTGATACTCAACTACCCTTGGACTCACTGTGGAGTTGTCTCATGGCACACGAGCTGGATTCCCTTTGATACAAATATCCCTGGAGTTCACCTAATGCACCGCAATGTGTTTTGGGCATTCAGTCTACAAGCCTGCACTACAGCTGATGCAAAATAGAACTTAGCAGCATGTATCGTGTGGATGCCAGGTCCTTACAACAGAGCATTTTTACAGAGCTACTCCTGGGCACCACCTTGTTTGTCAGTGTAGGCATAGCTGATGTCTGCTGGAATGGTTTTCAGTGGTCGGTTGCCCAAGGTGACTACAAAACCAGCTATTTAAAAATAAACACAAGCCATAGGAGGAATGGCTGAAGGTCACTTGGTTTGTTCATCCTGGAGGAGACTGAGGGGACCGTCCATTGAGCAGCTTCCTCACAAGGGGCAGATCTGATCTGTGGTTTCTGTGAGCAGTGGCGGGACCCGAGGGAACAGCCGTAGCTGTGTCCAGCCAGGAGAGGGTTAGACTGGATATCAGGAAAAGGTTCTTCCCCCAGAGCGTGGTTGGGCACTGAACAGGCTCCGCAGGGAAGTGGGGACGACCCCAAGGCTGCCAGAGGTAAAGGAGTGTTTGGACAACACTCTCAGGCAGATGTTGGGATTTGTGGGACTGTCCTGTGCAGGGCCAGGAGCTGGACTGGATGACCCTTGGGGTCTCTTCCAGCTCAGGATATTCAATGGTTCTATATTCTAAGAAAAGGTTAAAAATGAAGTAATTATCTGATACATTTAAAAAATAACTTCAGCTGGTAGCTTAGAAGAGGCGCCTTACCACGTGGAACTTCTGCCTTTGTTTCTCCAGAAAAGTTCTCCAGTACAGGACTAGGATGTTGGTTTGCAGTGAAGCAAGAAATGCTGCTGCTGGAAGGTGGCTTCTTTGTACCTGAGAACCAGAGTTCGCTGCCTGTTACATTGTCTGATGTGCATTTGTTTTTCTGAAGTCCAAGATGAAATGCCTGAAATATTTGTGAACGGCAGGTCTCTTGGCAGCTGGAACTAGCAAGGGGAGAGTAGCAATGTGGAACAAAGCAGCAGGATCTGATCAGAGCACATGGGCTTTGGAGGGCAAGGAGAAGTGGAAGTTCCAGGCATCTACAGAACTTGAAGGAAATGTCACTCAGATAAAGGTAAGAAAGGAAAGAGCCTCCTTGAATGTTAGTGGGACTTCACAAACCTTAGATGAAACCTTAGACCATCTTTGTGAAACAGATGAACACGATCTCTATCATATGGATATGTGTTCCAGCAGAGGCTGGTCCTCCTTCAGAAGTAGGAGGAAAACCCCTGAGAATCAAGTAATTTTTAAAATTGAAATGGTCAGAAGTACTCCCTGTTTGTAGCTAGTCTCTCTGTCATATGGCTCATTGGCAAACCCTTTGAATTCAGCTCCCTGAAATTATTTTCTGGAAGAAAAAGATTATCAGGAATGTGAATTTTGCATAAATTTATTAAAATAGCAAGAAAATCTGACTAAATGAATGATTTTATTAATTAAATTTTTTTTTCTATTTGTTACTTTCTCAATGTAAAGTTTAATCTCACTAGTAGCTGTAAAAATAAAAGGATGTATTTATGTAGTGATATGGAGCAGCGAGGAGGACCCAGGCAAGTGCAAAGGAGGAACTTTATTTACAAAAAACCTGGCCTTTTTATGCCGTTAGTTGGTTGTTAGTTTACACAGTTTTAAGGCACAACAAAGCCAATTTAACCAACCACCAAACACCACAGTGCGGGCACGAGGCATTCACGCAGCAAGCCTCACTTCCCCTATTCCAGCTGAGTCACTTTCTCACAGTCCATTTCTGCTTAGGCTCAGTAACAGGCTGGAGCCACGATTGTACCAGGCCTGCCCTTTACAAAGCTTTACCTATCGGTCACATATTTACAACCAAATATTCTTTGGTGAGAGGTGCCACCTAGAAGGGAACGCTATATATTTTAACATATTGTCTGTTAAGTGTCAGGATGCAGCATTTTTATTTATTTGGAATATTTTCATTTGTCACAATGAGGTTAAACACTGTCATTCCACACCTAATAGCATTTTGATATACGCAGAAGAGAAATGCTGAGTGTAACAATCATAAATTTAAATTTTAGAAGTTTTATATTAATGAACAGCTTTTTTTTTGCCACCAGCATTCTGCTAAAAGGCAAAGTTTGTACTTTAGGTTCTCCAGCATCTTTGATAGTTGGGTTTTATACCATATTATTAAGTTTTTTCAATTTTTGAGTGTTTCTGTTATACTTCACATCATTTTGTTGCTGTGCTTCATATGTGGGAACAATCCCCATTATTTTTTATAAGGAAAGAAAATCAAATATATCTGGTGACTTTCAAGAGAAAGTAATTTTATATTTGCTATTATTCTTTTTTCTCATAAGAGTGGAAAGTATTTAAAAAGCAATGGCATTTGCTTGCTCTGTTTGTATAGAGCAAGGGTCTGTAACACCATCCTACTTAAAAAGTTAAAACAGAAGTGCTGTGAAAATGGAGAATCCAAGTGTTTTATTAACAAGCTTCAGTAACAAAAGGTCCAGGATATAGGAAATAATGTGTGCTCTAAGTATCTCATACATCTACTAATAAATTGAGGGAAGGGAAGAGATATAGGTGATTGTGTCAGCTTTCCCATTCAAGCCTTTTCCAGATAACAGGATATGGAGCACTGTCCAGCAATAGCACGTTGTTCCCCGTGTTTGGGAGCATAAACAAAAGCATTGCCCAACAATCGTCAGCAATCATGATTTGTCTCATCAAGATGTCTTTAATTATGGAAATTCTAGATTATTTTAAATCCTGCACTCCAAAAAATATTTTCTAAAAGATATGAAAAATTGTTACATGTGAAATCTTCTGTAATTCCTGTAAAAGCCTTTTCTTATTTTCCCATGAAAAAGTCAGAATTTAACCTGTTTACCAGGGTGAGGTCAAAGGGCAGCAATAATGTCATTTGATTCCATGCGAACCTTATCTTTATTCAACCTGATCTGATGGCTTCGAAAGAGCTGGGGTGGGAAATGCTTTCTAGCTCAGCTGTTCCGCAGTATAGTATCCCCTTAATTGTAGCCAAGGATCCTTAAACAGAAAAACAAACAAAAAACCCCGTACAAAATAGCTTTATTTCTTAAATCATTCTCTGTGTGTAAAAAAGGGCAACAGAGCTGAGAGGAAGGGTCTGAAGCACAAGTCTAATGATGAGAAGCTGAGGGGGCTGGGGGGGCCCAGCCTGGAGAAAAGGAGGCTGAGGGGGAACCTTCTCACTCTCCACAACTCCCTGACAGGAGGGTGCAGCTGGGAGGAAGTCAGGCTCTGCTCCCAGGGAACAAGGGACAGGAGAGGAAACGGGCTCAAGCTGTGCCAGGGGAGGTTCAGATTGGATATTAGGTGTGAGAAATGAAGCCTGCTTCTCTTGCGAGGTTTTAAAATTTTATTAGGGGACAATTTCAACAAAGCAAAAATCAATCCTTTTACCTGTAAGCTTTCTAGGGTCTGTGCAATAGTAGTGAAATACTTTTTAACACTTGCTTCTCCTTCTTCATAGGTAGCTGTTTCATGTTTGGTAGTCAGAAAAGGCAATCTGAACATCATTTCATAAGGGAGTACCCCCACGTCCGACCTAGGTTGTGTTTGGACCCTTAATAATGTCAAAGGCAGACACTTTACCCATGACATCTTTGTTTCAATCATCAATTTAATTAAGGTCTCTTTCAGAGTTTCGTTCATTCTCTCTATCCTACTCGAACTCTGAGGGTGCCATGGGGTATGCAACTCCCATTCTATTCTTAGAGCCTGAGTTATTTGCTGTATTACTTTAGATGTAAAGTGTGTTCCCCTGTCTGAGTCAATCTTGTTGACCATCCCATACCTAGGGATGATTTGTTCCAAGAGGGTTTTTGACACTGTGTTAGCTGTAGCTCTAGCAGCCGGGATAGCCTCTACCCAATGAGTCAAGTGATCTACTATTACTAATAAAAATTTCCATGTCTGCACTTGAGGAAGTTCTGTAAAATCCACTTGGATGCTTTGGAATGGCCGCAATAGCCAATTCACAGCCCCCTGGTGTTGTTTTTCTCATAACTTTCTTATTTACTTTTTGGCAAGTTATGCACCTTTCAGTTACTTGTTTTGCCAATCCAAAGATCCCAATGCACCCATAATTCCTTCAAAAGTGATCACACAAGGCCTAAGTACCCCAATGAGTCTTCTGATGTATGTCTTCTAGTATCTTCCTAGTAAGGGGCTGATTAAGTAACTGTCTCCTGTTGGGGAGTTTCCATTTTCCCTGTTGGTCCTGCTCTCCCCCAGTCTTGCTTAACTCTTTTTCTTCTGCTTCAGTAAATTTTGGAATTTCCAATTCTTCCTCGCTTTGAGACAGAATCAACATAACCTTTTCGCTTCCATTTTCTGCTGCACCGCTAGCTTCTCGGTCAGCCAAATTATTCCCTCTTATTTCTGGGGTTCTTCCTTTTTGGTGTCCCTTGATACGTACTACAGCTATTTCCTCGGGTAATTCTAATTTTAAGACCTCTAAAAGGAGTCCCTCGTGAATCAACTCTTTTCCTTTTGAATTAAGTAATTCTCTTTCTTCCCAAATTTTCCCAAAAGTGTGCACTACCCTAAATGCATATTTTGAATCAGTGTATATGGTTCCTTTCTTATGTGCTAAATACTCCAGTGCTCTCTTTAGAGTATATCATTCACAAGATTGAGCAGACGAATTTGAGGGTAATTTCCCTTTTTCAATGGTTTGCATACTTTCCCCATCAACCAAAGCACATCCTGACATTCTTTTTCCTTGTAAGCATCTAGATGCTTACTTTCCTTCTGGGAGGGCCTGTTCCGCTAAATCCTCTTGAACTTTAGTTTGGTACTGCATAACTTCTAAACAATTACGGGTTAAATTACTCTTTGGTTTCCCACATAAAAATTGAGCCGGGTTTAGACTTTTGTCTACCATCAATGTCAAATCATCACTGTTTATTAAAATTGCTTCATATTTCAACATCCTTGAGTCAGTTAACCATTTCTCAGCTCTTTGATTTAACACATTTCGAACTGCATGTGGCGTGCGCACAATTAATTTACTTCCAAAAGTAAGTTTACGGCTCTCTTCTACCAGGATAGGTGTAGCCACTGTAGCCTGAATACATACTGGCCACCCACGGCTAACTGGATCTAACAGTTTGGATAAGTAAGCTACTGGTTTCTTCGCTCCTCCCCAGTCCTGGGCTAAAACTCCATGAGCCATTCCATCCTCCACATTCACATGCAGATAAAAGGGTTTTTCTAATGACAGTAGACTCAAAACTGGTACTGAGGTCAGTTTAAGTCCTCTAGTTTGTCTTCATCCTCTTTCGTCCACTTTATCTTGTCTCCCTCTGTCAATTTTTCGTATAAGAACCTCACTGCTTGAGTATATCCTTCAATCCACAGTCAACAGTACCCCAATAATCCAAGCAGTTTTCTAACTTCCTTCTTTGAAGAAGGAGGGGGGAGAGATAAAATCCCAGCAATCCTCTCAGGATTTAGCTTTTGTCTACCTTTACTTATTAAATGACTGAGATACTTCACTTCTGACTCCTCAAATTGTAATTTCGTCTTCGACACTCTCAATCCTTTTCCTCCAAGGAAATTCAAAAGTTTTATCGTGGCTTCCCTCCTTCGACTTCAATTTCTCCTGGTAATAAAAGGTCATCTACATATTGGGTAATCTGTATTCCAGGAAAAGTGGGGAAGGTCTGTAATATTTCTTCTAAAGTTTGCCCAAATAAATTTGGAGACTCAGCAAACCCCTGTGGCGGTTTTATCCGTCTTAATTGTTGTTTTGGTCCAGTGCCTGGATCCTCCCATTCAAAGGCAAAAATATTTTGACTATCCTCTGCTAATGGACAAGCCCAAAATGCATCTTTAAGATCCACAACACTAAACCACTGATGCTGAGGTGGGACTTGACTTAAAAGTGCATAGGGGTTAGGTACCACTGGGTAGCGAGTCTGGGTTCTTTTGTTAACTTCCCTTATGTCCTGAACTAATCTATAAGTCCCGTCTGGTTTCTTTATTGGGAGAATCGGGCTATTATGGGGAGACATACAAGGTCCCAATGTCCCATCTTTTATCAGTTCTTCTATTATCGGCTTTAAGCCTTCTCTTCCGTCTAATGATATGGGGTACTGACGCACACGTATAGGACATTCTTCTTTTTCAGTCATTATCCTTATGGGATCAATATCCAATCCTCCCCTATTTCCTTCCCCAGCCCAAACTTCTTTTGTTAATTCTTCCTTCATCTTCTTGGTGGAGTTTTAGCACTTTGGCTGTCATTTTCCCTTCCTCGGGTATAACCCCTATTCCTAATTATACCTGCAAGTCTCTCCCCAATAAGTTACAGCCTGCTCCTGGGACCAGTAAAACATCTCCCATCCCTATTTTAGTTTCCCCTTCAATTACCACATTCTTGATCACAGGAGCCTTAAAACCCTCCCCTTTTGCCCCCATTACTCTGATAGTGTCATTACTTACATTACACCCCCTTGGAATAGTAGAGACACTATCTATACTTGCCCCAGTATCAACTAAAAATTCTAATGCCTCCTCCTGGGGGCCTACTTTCAATGTTGTCAAGGGCTCCAAATGATGTTTATCCCCCAGGAGGCAGAGCCCCTGACACCCCTAGTCCCATATTTCCCCCTGTTGCATTTCTTTAAACACCTTCAGGTCCCTAGTTCGCTTCGGGCGTTCCCTCTTAAAGTGTTCTCCTTTTCCACAATGAAAACACACACTGCTTGGTACACCTCTGCTGTGGTTTGGTTCTCGATCCCTGGCTCCCATTGGTGGTCCCTTCTTCCCTCTTCCCATTTCCTGGGGCATGGTATCTAGGGATCTCAATACTGGAGGGGCTCGTAGGTTTGGATGGGTTAACCCCTTGCATTGTAGCCACCATAATGTCTGCCTTACTTTTTACTTTTTCTTCATCTCTCTGCACGTAAACCCTCTGTGCTTCTCATAACAGCTCATTTAATCCTCTATCCTGCCAATCATCTAACTTTTCTAGTTTTCTCCTGATATCCGGCCAAGCATGTGTGACAAAGTTAACTTTTAATAATGCTTGACCAGCTGGACTGTCAGGGTCTATTCTGGAATATTGCTGTATATTTCTCCGAAGCCTTTCTAGTCATTCTGGAGGGGTTTCTTCTTTCTCCTGCTGTCTGTCAAAGGCTTTGCTTACATTCTGCCTCCAAGGAGCAGCTTCTTTTATTCCTCTAACTATTAGAGTACGATAATCACCCATATTCTGCCTGCCTACTACATAATTTTGATTCCAGTTGGGAGAGGCTATATGCATCTTCTGACCTCCTGGTGGACCCTGTTAGTTTTCTCTCTCCCAAATTCTCATTCCAGCTGTCCTGATCATCTCCCTTTCTTCTTGTGAGAATAAAATACCCATTATGGACAGCATTTCTTCCAAGGTATAAATACTGGGTCCCAAAAATTGGTCAAATTGTTCCTTATGGGGTCCTCTAATAAACCTTTAATTTCTTTTTTGAAATTCCTGACCTCCATGGAAGTTAAAGGGGCATTCACAAACCCTGTTCCCCCTTGGGCCCCTCCCAAGGGTACTTCTCTGAGGGGAAATAAACTGGCTCCCTCGCTATAGTTTCTCAGCTCTCCTGAATCTTCCTCCCCTTCTAACATCATTATCTTAGGTGGTGTCTTTTTCTTTTGTCGGGGGGTGGTCATTGGGGAATCCATTATGGATTGGTTTTTATCTTTCATTGAACTCCGCCTTGTATTCTGGGAGGGCCCTTCATTTGTCGGGGGAGGGGCTGTTGGGACTGGATAAGGGGGAGGTAATACCTCTAGCGGTTCCCACCTCTTTTCCTCCTTATCGTCATCCTTTTTAACTTCAGCCACCTTGAAAGTGCTTACCCCCGTAGGCCAAATTTCTCCTTTCCAGCATGAGGTATACTCACTGTCTTCTGGATTAAATGTTCTTTAGCATTTACATAGATATTTAGAGCTTGACAAATCCACCCTTCAAATGACCCATACCTTGGCCAGTATAAATGATCCGGTCTCATTTCTTCCTTTACCCATTCAGTCATGCAATATTGGATCATTTTCACTTTATCTTTCCCCTTTGTGCATGGGCTATGTTCCAGTTAGCTAACTTAATCGCCAGTGGACTGTCTGGGGGAATATCAGCCATCACCTTCTTGCTCCCTTTTTTCCTGGGAACAAACTCACTTATCCCTTGTCCCGTAATGTTTCCCCAGGGGTTCTCTCACTCAATTTGTCCTTTCACTTTGTCTCTTCACCAGCCAATTCCCTTGTGGGAGATTGGAAACGTGGTTAGAAAGACTCCGCTCTTGCTTCACAGATCCGGGCTACCCAGTCCGTGTCTCATGCACACACCAGTCAAACCCCAGTAATCCCGCCCAACCGAACAGTACTTACAGTCCGTTTTCTTGTCTGGGTCTTCGTGCACATGAATTACAAGCCACCTTGGTTTTCCCCGGGAGCTCCTTGCTGTGCTTTGTGAGTCCCTTCTTGTCGACGGGATGTTAACCTGCAATCACGGATAGCACCAGAAGAAGATGAATGAACCACTGAAATCGGCGGGGTACGCCTTTCGCTCGGAATCCCCTAGGACCACGGAGACGAGGTTTATCCTGGATGAGTCCCCAGTTGCAAGAAACGAAGTCCACTCCTCTTGCAAGTGTAATAAATAACTCTGCCCAATTCAAAAATAAAACAAGTATAAATTTATTTCGTGTCCGAGAGTTCGTACACGTAATGCCGCGATCGAAAAAGGAGACAGTGCCAAGCCCGGAATTGGAACTGGGTGAACACAGGTCTGATCTCTATCGCATCAGACCTCCCTCTGTTCACGACGACTGCTTCCAACAGCCTTCTTATATACAGTTTTTCCCATAAAGTCCGGATCTCGGGTATTATTTTTGCCACTCAGCATATTCATGAAGCATGCTATTCATGAGACTGAGGTGGACAAAACGCATCCTGTTCTTGATTAATCTCTCATCACCAGAGGACGTTATCTGATGGCTCATGATGTTCCATATCTTGGTTCTCGATCCGGTCGTTAACGCCTGAGCAGGGAGGGGATTTTTGGAGATGGTTAATCAGCTCTTGCCAGGAAGCTCTCTTTGAAAATGCAGATTTCAGGAGCCAGCTTAATGCTTTCTTGATGGGCCATCAGTTCTCTGTAGCCCTGTTTTTGGGATGCAGATCTGTTCCCGGTGGAGGTTGCAATTTTCTCTGGGCAAGTTCTGGTCATTTTAAAATTGGTTATAACTTAACACATATTTCGATATTACATATTTGAGCACGAATTTCCCGCTTTTATTTATAACACAAGGTTTTAAAATTTTATTAGGGGACAAAGTCAACAAAGCAAAAACCAACAGTGCTGGGCGCATGACTGTTGTCAGAGGTGCACCGTCTCACATGAGGCTTCGGGCTTTTTTACCCCAGGTATTGCATCAGCCACATACATGAGTTATGAATATTCATAACTCAGAATACATACTCATAACTTTTCGGAAACTTTTTAACATTTTCTTAAAACTGATTAATGTGTTCCCTTCCCCGTCCCACCTTTTTAGAGCACGTGCAGTTTAATTTGAGGGTCCAGCAAATGGTGGCTTCCCGTTACGCTTGCTTGCTAAACGCTATCCAGTCAGGCTAGCGGGTTCCCCCCACTCCCGCCACTGCAAGCTAAACACAACCATATCTGCATAGCAACACCAACTTTTAACATTTGCGAAAGCCAACACTTCAACATACATTTATCACATTAGGGAAAATACCTTCCCTGAAAGTGTGGTCAGACACTGGAATGGGCTGCCCAGGGTAGTGGTGGAGTCACCATCCTGGGAAGTGTTCAAAAGTTGTGTGGATGTGGCAGCTGGGGATGTGATTTAGTGGTGAATGTAGTGGTGGTGCTGTGTTAGCTACTGGACTTGATGATCTTTGAGGTCTTTTCCAAACTTCGTGTTTTTATGATTCTATGGTTCTATAACCTTCATAGAATAAATTGAAAAAGAGTTAGCTGGAACGTGGAGATTCTTCCAGGAGAAATAGAGAAGTGTGCATTTGGACCCCTATATTTATGCATGTATTTAGCTTTCTTTGCTAGGGGATTCGAGCTACATTAACTGAAAGGGCTGTCAAGGCTGCTAAAAGAATATGGTAATGTCCTGGTTCTGTCCAGGACAGGGTTAATTTTTGCAGAAGCCAGGAGAGGGTATGGCCAGGTGGCTTTGGTCAGGTTGCATGTGAATCACTCACCTCTATCTTGTATGCTTTTGTCATTAATATTGCTACTGTTACTTTTCTTATCTCATTGCTTTTTCCAGTAAATTGTTCTTATCTCAACCCGTGATCTTTACCTTTTGTGCCTCCGATTCTCCTCCCCCCACCACAGCTGGGAGGGAGGAGTGAGCGAGTGGCGTGTAGTGTTGGTGTGAGCACTAAATTGGAGAGTACCATTCTTACCATAACAGGTTATCAGAAAGAAACTGTTCATGCTCCTTGCTTTCACACTTTGCAGAGTTCCTAAACCCTTTGAATACGTGATGCTCTCTTGCAGCAGTAAATGTAAGGTGGTGCAATATCATCTTAGGAAAAAAAAGTAGGTTTATTTAAGAAAACAGCTCTTCTACTTAGACTAAGGGAGTCTGAGTAGCTGGGTGTTAGTGGTTAAGTTTTCTCAAAGGAGTTTCTTCCCATTTGTTGTCAATGAGGTGCAAGGGGGGCAACTTCCCAGGTAAAATGGCAGAGATTAAGAGACAAAAGGAATGGCCAAGTACCTTGACATAACAATGAAATGGTTTTGGAGGAGGGGAATGGGTTTTTTTTGACAGTCTCTTAGCTGGGGCTAGTGCAGTCCTAGTGTCCTGCTTGAAGGGGAGACGGGTTTGCTTTTTGGTGCTGGACTTCTCCTGCCCAGGGGGCTCAGTGCTGCTGTGAAATTATGCTTGCTGCCTGTTGGTAAGCCTGCTGCTTGCAGGAGCTGCTGGTTGACAGGGACTTTTCAGCACTCACCATTGCCGGGAGACCTTCACCACCTGCGTGGGTGTTTCAGGGGAAAACCCAGGCTCCCCACCCCCTCCCTCTCTCCAGAGACAGGGTTCCAGCTACTGGTTGACTGTAACCTCGGCAGCTGCCATCACTACGATTCTGCACTGGGCATGTGAGAGCCCAGGGAAACCAAACCACCCCCTTCTCTCCCCAAGGCCGCCGTTAACCCCTGGGGAGGCTGAGGGCTCGCACCGGAGCGTCCCCTGGAGCCGCGGGGAGCCACTGCAGCCCCTCTGCCTCGCCCACCACTGCCCCCTGCCGGCTCTGGCCGTCACTGCACCAAAGGGGAAATTGCTTAATGGCTGGGAAAACTTCTGTTATTGGGTTTTTCTTGATGTTTTTTTGTTTGTTCTGTTATCTCTCTCTCTCTCTATATATATTTTCTAGTAGAGAACTGTTATTCCTGTTATTCTTTTCCCATATTTTTGCATGGAAGCACTGTATTTTTGAAGTTATAATAATTTGGAGGGAAGGGGCCATCTTTCCCTTCTGGGAAGGTTCCCACCTTCCTTGGAAGACACGTCTTTTAAACCAGGACATTAATTGGTGACCAATGTGTGGCCCAAGGAGAGGGCCCATCGAGAGGAAAGGTTGAAAAGAGAATAACAATTCTTGGGTAACCCATTTGTGTACCAGATATAGAAACCTTGTTAGGTGGCACCATGTGGTCTAGCCTGCCGTGGTTTGGTTGGCATATGATCATGGCTATGTTTTTCCTGTTTGCAGGTCATTTTTTAAACATGGGTCCTATAACTAAGGCCATTGTGGCTGTTATCAAGTTTGTAGAATGGGTCAATAAGGTGAGGAATTCAGTCCTTGTAAACTTCTTCTGGAATGTGGGCACAAGGCTATGTAACTATCTCAGACTAGGTTCGTATCTTTGGGGTTTCCTTAATAATGGTATCCATTGTGAGGAAGCAACACAGGGGGGAATTTTCTCCCAACCCTTCACCCACTTCTTTGGGCCTACAACAACAGCTTCTGAATGGTTAAAATTTCTCCTAGAAGTTAAAGATATCATATATTTTTTTATATTTTTGCTGTGTTTATTCAGTAAGGTCCATTCACCATTCAGAGACAGGGTGAGGTTACCTTGTCTAACTGCTCCAAAATCTGCCACAGAGGTGGGGGACACTGCCCAGCAGAACCACCTGCAGTCAGAGGGAATAGTGCAGCAGAGGTGGATATCCAGAGGATAGCCATAGGATATCCAGAGGTGGATAGTGCAGCAGTGGAACAAACAGACATTACAACCGTCCAGGTTCCAGCTAAACCACAAGGGCAGCCACGGCCAGCAGCAATAGCCCCTTTGCAAAAGAGGAAGTATAAAACCAATTTGGTGTGCCCAGCTAATGATGATGAGGTACCAGGGCCCTCACAACCAGCAGGGGAGCTGGAGCCTGAGATCATCACTGAGTCCGTGTTGTTTGACAGTCTCCGCATTCTGTGAAAAGACATTACATGACAGGGCAGGGTGAGGCTTTTTTGGCTTGGTTGATTCGAGTTTGGGACCTTATTTGGTACAGGCATACAACTTGATGGTACCTAAGCAAGGTTTTTGGGATCCTTGGCCCATGATGTGACCATGTTTGTGAGGGAGCCAGGACCCCTTTCTTTCTGGGAGCAGCTTCTAGCAAGTGTAAGAGAGAGATTTATTTACCATGCACCATCATAAAAAACTGTGGAAGACCATGGAGGAAGGATCCAATGCCTGAGAGAAATGGCAGTGTTGGAGATACTTTTTGGAAGGGGTGGACAACATGATAACGACACTAACAAGGTCAGGTGCCCAGTGCAAATGTGGTGGAGCCTTGCACATCAGGAGCGATCTGAACACTCCAGTTTAATGGCAAACATGCATCTCAAGGGCAACCAAGAGACAATGGACTCTGTAGCAAGCAAACTTAGGAATTACAAGAGCATGGTCCAAGGCCTGATGCAGACCCACATCTCTGCTGTAGAGACATTGGTTGAGAGTCTCAAGGATGATAATAAAAAACTCAGAGAGGAGATGTTTACCTGTGGCACCAGTGCAAACCAGAGTCTTTGAAGTCAGAGCCAGATGCCCCCCAGACAGAGAGCTGGTATACCGCACAAACTGACTTGTGCGGTATACCCGTGTATTTCCTACTTGACCATGGAGAAGACGTGAGACAGTGGGACAGGAAACCTACCTGTGTCCTGGCAGCCTGAATACAAGAACTGAAGGAGAAAGGAAAAGGGAAGTTGGTGAGAGTGAGTGCAGTGCCAGTTTGCTGTGGGCAAGGATCTGACCCACTGGAAGGTACCTCGCAGATGTATTCACAAGAACCAGTATTAGAGGGGTCCTGCCTCTAGCCAGGTAGGGGCATCAGGGGATGACTGTGTCTGCTGGACTGTGTGGATCCGATGGCCTGGCACGTCAAACCCACAAGAATGCAAGGCTTTGGTTGACACTGGTGCTCAATGTATGTTAATGCCATTGGGACGGGTGATGTCAGAAACAGTCTCCATTTCTGGGGTGACAGGGCGTTCTCAAGAGCTGAGGGTGTTGGAAGCTGGTGTGAGCTTGACTGGGAAGGACTGGTAGAAGCACCCCATTGTAACTGGCCCAGGTGCCCCATGTATCCTGGACATTGACTACCTTAGGAGCGGATGCTTCAAAGACCCAAGAGGACATTGATGGGCTTTTGGAATTGCTGCTGTGGAGACAGAAAGAATTAAGCAGCTAAACACCTTGCCTGAACTGTCAGAAACTCCTTCTGCAGTAGGACTTTTGAAGGTAGAAGAACAGCAAGTATTGATTGCCACTTCAACAGTGCATCACCAGCAGTAGCAAACAAATCAAAATGCTGTGATCCCCATCCACAAGATGATCCATGAGCTAGAGATCCAAGGAGTGTTCAGCAAGGCCCACTCAGCCTTTGGCCCCATTTGGTCCGTGCGCAAGTCTGATGGGAAATGGAGATTGAGAGTGGACTATCGTGTCTTGAATGAAGTTACACCATCACTGAGTGCTGCTGTATTGGACATGTTGGAGCTCCAGTATGAGCTGGAGTCCAAGGAAGCGAAGTGTTACGCCACTGTTGACATTGCTAACGTGTTTTTCTCCATTCCTCTGGCAGCAGAGTGCAGGCCCCAGTTTGCCTTCACCTGGAGGGGTGTGTAGTACACCTAGAATTGATTGCCCCACGGGTGGAAGCACAGTCCCACCATCTGTCAGGCTGCACTGGAGAAGGATGAGGCTCCTGAACATCTGCAATACATTGATGACATCATTTTGTGGGGGAACAAAGCAGCAGAAGTCTTTGAGAAAGGACAAAAGATCATCCAGATTCTCCTGGAAGATGGTTTTGTCATCAGAAAGAGTAAGGTCAAGGGACCTGCCCAAGAGTTCCAGTTCCTGGGGCTTAAGTGGCAAGATGGGTAGTGCCAGATACCCACCAAGGCCTTCAACAAGATCATAGCGATGTCTCCGCTGACCAGCAAGAAGGAAACGCAAGCTTTCCTAGGTGCCATAGGTTTCTGGAGAATGCACATCCCAGAGTACAGTCAGTTTGTGAGCCCTCTCTACCTGGTTACCCGCAGGAACGATTTCCGCTGGGGCCCTGAACAGCAGCAAGCCTTCGCTCAGATCAAGCTGGGGACTGCTCATGCAGTAGCCCTGGGCCCAGTTAGGGCAGGACCAGAGGTGAAGAACGTGCTCTACTCTGCAGCCAGAAACAATGGTCTGTCCTGGAGCCTCTGGCAGAAGGTGCCTGGTGAGACTTGGGGCCGGCCACTTGGATTCTGGAGCCAAAGTTACGGAGGGTCTGAAGCCAGCTACACCCCAAGAGAGGAGATCTTGGCAGCCTATGAAGGAGTTCAGGCTGCCTCTGAGGTGATTGGCACAGAGGCACGACATCTCCTGGCACCCTGACTACCGATGCTGGGGTGGATGTTCAAAGGAAAGGTTCCCTCTACCCATCACACCACCAACACCACATGGAGTAAGTGGATTGCCCTGATTACACAGCGCACCTGTACTGGAAACTCAAATCACCCTGGCATCTTGGAAATAACTACGAATTGGCCTGAAGGTGAGGACTTTGTTTTGACAGATGAAGAGGAGCAGGAGCAGGTTACATGTGCTGAGGTAGCTCCACTGTGCAACCAACTGCCATCAGAAGACACACGCTACGCTCTTTTCACTGATGGTTCCTGTTGCATTGTAGGTGAAAGCGGAAAGCAGCTGTATGGAGCCCCACACAACAAGTTACAGAAGCTACAAAGAAGAATGTGGATCGAGCCAGTTTGCGCAACTCAAAGCCGTCCAGTTGGCCCTGGACACTGCTGAATGAGAGAAGTGGCCAAAGATTTACCTCTACACTGACTCTTGGATGGTGGCAAATGCTCTGTGGGGGTGGCTGGAAAGGTGGAAAAAGGCCAATTGGCAGTGTAGAGGAAAACCAGTCTGGGCTGCTGAAGAATAGCAAGACATTGCCACTTGAGTAGAGAAGCTGACTGCGACAGTCTGTCATGTGGATGCC
Organism: Struthidea cinerea; assembly: GCA_013397865.1. Taxonomy (NCBI): domain Eukaryota; kingdom Metazoa; phylum Chordata; class Aves; order Passeriformes; family Corcoracidae; genus Struthidea; species Struthidea cinerea. Next base: position 125,201 of record VZTI01004192.1, read on the forward strand.
CATGTCCCCAAGAGTCGGGCTAATGAGGAGCACTGAAACAACGAGCAGGTAGATCAGGCTGCAAAGATAAAAGTGTCACATAGATTTGGACTGGCAACACAAGGGAGAGTTGTTCTTAGCTCGATGGGCCCATGATGCCTCAGGCTATCAGGGCAGAGATGCCACCTATAAGTGGATACAAGACCGAGGGGTGGATCTAACCATGGACAGTATCTCCCAGGTGATCCATGATTGCGAGACGTGCGCTGCAATCAAGCAGGCCAAGCGGGTGAAACCCCTGTGGTACGGTGGGCGGTGGTCCAAGTACAAGTATGGGGAGGCCTGGCAGATTGATTACATCACACTGCCTCAAACCCGCCAAGGCAAGCGCTGTGTGCTCACAGTGGTAGAAGCCACCACAGGATGTCTGGAGACCTACCCCGTGCCTCATGCTACAGCCCGTAACACCATCCTGGGCCTTGAAAAGCAAGTCCTTTGGAGGCATGGTACCCCCAAGAGAATTGAGTCTGACAATGGGACTCATTTCAAGAATAGCCTTATCAACACCTGGGCTAGAGAACACGGCATTGAGTGGGTGTACCACATCCTTTACCATGCACCAGCAGCTGGGAAGGTTGAGCAGTGCAATGGACTATTAAAGACAGCATTGAAGGCAATGGAAGGTAGGACCTTCAAGCAGTGGGATCTGCATTTAGCAAAGGCTAGTTAGTTAACAACAGAGGTTCCACTAACCAAGATGGCCCTGCCCAATCTGAACCCCTACGTACAACAGATGGAGATAAGATTCCGGTGGTGCATATGAGAGGTATGCTAGGAAAGACTGTTTGGATTAATTCTGCCTCGAGCAAAGACAAACCCGTTTGTTGGGTTGTCTTTGCTCAGGGACATGGTTGCACTTGGTGGGTGATGCAGAAAGATGGAGAAACATGATTACCTCAACGAGACCTTGTTTTGGGGTGAACTGTCTATGGCATTGTGCCTGTATCCACGTCTGCATGTATATACATATATAATTAGGATAATGCATGTATGTCTATAGTTAAAAAGTCTAAGTTCAATGTAACATGTTGGTATGGAAAAAAAAATTTGGGGTGGTTAATGTTGTGGGTTAGGTTTTCCCAAAGGAATTGCTTCCCATTTGTTGTCTTCCTGAGGCCACCATTAACCCCTGGGGAGGCTCAGGACCCGCATCGGAGCAGCCCCTCTGCCTCGCTTGTAGCCATAACTACACCAAAGGAGACATTGCTAAATGGCTGGGAAAACTTACGTTTTTTTCTTGGCTGTTGTTTTTTTGTTTGTTCTGTTTTTTATATATATATATTACTAGTAAAGAACTGTTATTCCTTTTTCCATAGTTTTGCCTGGAAGCCCTGTATTTTTGAAGTTATAATAATTTGGAGGAAGGGGGCCATCTTTCCATTCTGGGAAGGTTCCCACCTTCCTTGGCAGACACCTGTCTTTTAAACCAGGACGCCGGGTAACAAGCACAATAGTTTGAATCTGTAATTTCCCAGTCATTCCCTGTAGTTTGTATTTAGACAGTAGGACTTTGTGTATGTATAAAAATATTTATTCAGTCTTTCCCCTTGGGACATTGCTGTGACAGTTCAAGACCAGAGATGAAATTGTGTGGTTTTTCTTTTGTGTACAGTGGGGGTCCCGAAAAAACCTACTGGCAGTGAACAACATCAGCTCTGTGGTGATCCTCAGTGAGCAGGCCACGTTGGCACATTTTCATCAGCAGGTGGCCGTGGTACAGGTGTCTCCCAACCTCTTCAATGTGACGACCTTCAGTGCAGGAACCACTCACAGCCTTCGTGTTGATATGAATGCTAATGGAGTCTTTGCTACTAAGGTTAATTGGTTTGGTTTTTATTTTTCGTTTATTTGCCTAATCAGTTGCCTAGTTAGGTTTATAGAGACCAAACCTCCTAAGTCTTTAAGAGAAGCCTTTTTTTTAATATTCAGCTTAGTGTGTTATGAAAGTATTGTTGTGACAGTAGCAATGGTGCTGCAGTGGAGCTGTTCGTTTTAAGATAGAACAGGGACTCAGGAATTCTCTAGGGTGCTCACCAGAACCCAGAGAACTTCTGGACTGCTAAAAGCCTTCAAACCCAATACCCAGAGGAACTAGTAACTGGTGGCTATTGTAGGGGAGTTCTTGCTATATTATTGCATGAACTTCTGTATGTTTCCAAAAGGAACTGAATGTATATATTTATTTGGTGTTTTGTTTGTTTTAGGATGCTGTAGTATTCTGGAATGGGAAGCAAGTGGCTGTCTTTGAGGGCTCAGGAGATACCTTCAGAAGTGCAGGTAGGACTTATTGGTCATAGTTGGAATGCTTCTTTTCTTCCAAAATTATATGTTCATTCATGGTAGCTGATGCACTGTAATCATAGAATCACAGAATAGTTTGGGTTGGAAGGGACTTTAAAGCGCGTCTTGTTCCAACCCCCCTGCCATGAGCAGGGACATCTTCTTCTAGACTGGAAAAAGCCCTCAGGGCTTGAGAAAAACTTTTGTCTGATGTAGCAAAATTACATTATACAGAGCCTTGCACAAAATATGATATGAGGCTAGAACGACTTCTTTTTATGTTTTTGTAAGTACACCATTGATGTTGATCAAGAAGAGCAATTTTTTCCTGCTTTTGTAGCTGTGGCTCCTGTTGCCTTTACAGATAAGACATGGCAATGGCTATTGAAGGCTTTTCCGCTTTGCTTGAGAGAAATCAAAGTTACATAGCACTTACATAGGAACTGGGAAGGAGGCTTTTTGTCCCAGCTCTCAGGAGAAGTTGTTCCATAAATTGCTATGTATAGTGCCAAGTAGAGTAAACTATCTTTTTAAATTATTAATTCTTCCTTAAGATTTCTGCCTTGAGAAATAAGTGATGCAGAATTCCATCAATCCCATCCTAAATCTTGAGATTTGTCTTTTAAGAACCATTAAGTGTTTCCTGCTTGTCTATATTTACTGACATATTTTATAACTTTTCCAAGCTGAATCATTGCTTTATTACCACCAAGGTCCCAACAATCTACATCACTTTGGAAGTTATTGCAGAGCCACTGTTCTGACAGAGATTCTGTTGTCCCTCTTCAGTAGCAGTTCAATGAAGGGAAAAGTGAATTCTCTTACCAGAACCTCACACTGCACTGTTTTTTTTTATTTCTTTCTTTCACTCCCCATATCAACTCCTTGCCCTTCCTCTCTCACTTGTTTCCATGGACAGAGTGTACCAACACCTGTTTACAGTGGGAGCTCCAGCTTTTAAATGTAGTGGCAGAATGGAAGAAGGCTGAAACACCAGGGAATAATAGTGACTGACATTCATTCAGGATTCAATAGTGACTGACAGATGGAAAAAGATGGAAAAAGGGATTTGGTGCAAGATAGTGGAAATTGAGTGCTTTAAGTTACTTCTTTTCTTTTTACAGAACATATTTATTTTAATGATTGCTTTGTTGTGATTGTTCCAGGCTCTTTCCTTTGTGACTCTCCAGTTCTGTCTGTGCATGGAGAAAATCTGTACACAGTGGAGCCATATCGGATCCAAGTCCGCACCTGGCAGGTAAGGACTGAGAAAACCATGAAGGGACAAATAGGCCTTATTGTTTTCAAAGTTTGCTGTTAGAGCTTAAAAGTTAAGTGCATGATCTTTCTAAATCTATTAACTCTACCTTGTCATAATACAATACTCACAATAAGAAATATTTTTGAGTATTTCAGCAGAAAGATCTTTGACATTTTGTGTTCTTTAAAATGTCTGCCACTCTGAACACTACTGCAGTGTAACTAATAAGTATTTGCAGACTTTAAGACAATCTAAATTGCATGCAGGTTGAAATGCGCATGCACATTTCGTGTGAACCTTTGCAGCCTCTGCTAGTCTGTGAGAACCAAAACAAGAAATCTAATTATCAGAGTTCTATAATACTTCATTTTATTTAGGAAGTAATTATTGTATTTTAGAATGGGTGTGTTTCATCACATAAATATAATGTATTTGTTTTTACAGCCATATATTTAGGGACCTTCAGGGACTTGATATTTCTGTATCTCTTTCACTTGGTGAAGGCCGTGTTACTAAAGAGGAAATTATTGCAGAAGGATGCCTTTAAATTTAGACTGTTTTTGAGGTTATATGCGTATCTGAAACCCAGATTGCATTTGTGTGTGTATATTTCTCCAATTTGCTCGAAGTGATTCATCTAAAACAGAAGTTCAGCAGTTCGTGACTCAGCTTGGTGACAAAATAAGTCCCTTTTAGTGAGGCTGTGGCCACACAAACATAGTGTTACACATTTCTTCCCAGGGCACAGTTAAGCAGCTGCTGGTGTTCTCCGAAGCAGAGGGGAATCCATGCCTCCTGGATGTCTGTGGGAATTTCCTGGCTGTGGGAACTGATCTGGCTCACTTTAAAATCTTTGATCTCTCACGCAGGTATTAATAAGGCTTTTAAAATAATCTGTTTATAGTTAAGCATATATTTTAGCTGGTTTTGATTTGATGAAAAGCGACAGTCCCTTTGAATCTTGAGACAATACATGCAGCCTGTGAACTGAAAGCAAGGGAGGAACCATGGAATAATTAGGCAAGTCATGGATTGATGGTCATGATGATGATGATGATGATTGTTTTGAAAAGAGAATGCCTCGAGGGATATTTAAGTGCATTTAAAAGTGTGTGGAGAATTTATGGAAGATCAAGCCAAGCGTGTCCTGCGTTTCTTCTGATAACTTGAACAAGACTCCAATCTCAAAAGAGTTGAAATAAAGAAAACTAGGTCTTGTATCTCCTCATAAATCAGCAAACTAGTTTCAGTGAATCTATGGAGAAAGTGAACCTAGAACTGTGGCGACTCTGTTCTTCCTCCTGTTTAGGTTGAGAAAGTTCACTTGACTTCGTTCAAACTTTGCTGGACTCCCATACTGACAAACAAAAAAGATAGTGACATGACGTCCATTTTGACAATTTAGCTGCTAATGACAAATGTAATTTTGAAAAGCTGGAAAACCTGAAGAGTGAAACAGATTCTGTTCTTCTTTGCATGCTATCACCAGAGGAATGCTAAAGTCTTGTTGGTTGCCCACTGGAAACTACCTTTTGGGTTGGGATCAGACACATTCCACCTGGGACACAGTTTGAAGGTTATTATATTTGGGCAGGTTGTAACTAGCATAAATATTGGATTATGATGTTTGATAGTGAGAAAAAATAGCTTCACTCATGCATGCTATGATAAATTTTTGTGTTTGGTACTGAAAATACCCCTTCTCAAATTATGACACTCTTTAATTTCAGGGCACCATAGTCAGCTTAGAACAAATGTTATTTCTATAGAATCAAAGATTTTTTTTTTCCATGAGATTGTATTATAGGTCTAAATTGCTGTCATTTCAAATTGCTGTCACTTCTTTTTTCTGCATTCTTTTGTTTCATGAGATTTGTCCTCTTTGTTGCTGACTGATTACTGGGTTTGTATCTATACCAGCAATAAGATTCTTTTGAGATAATAAAATACATAAATACACCCCACGGATGACATTTCTTTACTCCTGCTCCACAGTGTGCTTTCCATACACAGAACTTTTGTGTGATGGGCTCTATTCAACATTCTGTTCAACTTACTTCTGTAGGAAAAGCAGCCCTCTGAATTCAGAATTCTGGTCAGATGTTCTTGCTGGATAGCCATGTTTTTGGAATCCTGGAGAAGCATTGAAGTTTATTCTTGCTGATTCATTGAGGAAAGAGTGTCCATTAACTTATTCCTGAAAGAAAGGCAGTGGCAGCAATCCTCTGGAGAGGAAGCGGGAGTCTGGGGCAGTGGTGTCATACAGTCAAAATAGTTTGCTTTTAAAAGTCTGACCCATAATTTGCTAAATGTTTTGGCTGATGCATATTGCCAGTTGCTTGCCACCATATAATTGAAGTTTATTCCTTCTCGCAGAGAGGCAAAAGTGCACTGCAACAGCAAGAGTTTATCCAAGCTGCTCCCTGGCTGTGGAGACATTGCATCTGTGAAGTGCAATGCTAATGGCAGCAAAGTCAGCATCCTTGTCAGCAGGGTGAGGCACAGCTCTTCGCTCACTGTCTGGGACTTGTCCATCGGTTCATGGACTGGTGTGGGTCAAGATTACAGAGGACGCAAGATTCACTTCTCAGAAATAAACCTACCTGGTCTGGGCAGTGTATTGAGTCGTGTAATGAAGTGTCATGTTCCGGCATTAATTAAGGTCTCTTAAGGCTTTGTACTGTGTTGGGAGCAATACAGAGAAGGAAGGAATATTTTAGTTACAAAAGCTGCCTTGTAGCATTTCAAAGAAATCCAAGGCCGACTTGTTGGAATAGAAAAACAGCCAGGAATTTTCTGGTATTTCTTAGTAAGAATGACCTTGTGTGATTACCAGCAAAGAAGGCTCAGAGCATGAAGCAGATAGGATAAACGTACCTTTTTGGCTGCATGCTCCAGCAACCTTTGTTTTCCTTTTTTGTAGGCAGATGGGAACATCGATTCCAAGATCTGTTTCTATGATGTTGAAATGGACAAAGTTACACTCTTCGATTTCAAGGCTGAACAGGGAGACGGTAGAGAGAACCTTTCTGCTGGACAAGGCATTGGCAAGTAAGGAGCTTTTATTTCAAGGAGCCTTAATGGTGGATTTAAGATGGAAATCTGCCCTGTGGAGACAAGCACACCTTGATTCTCACATTCCTGTGCCTTGTGAAGGAGCTTGTATGAATTCAATTACTTATTTCTAAACAACTAATTAACACTGGTGAATTGTATGTCCATCAAGCTGCATCCCTGTCTATTCCAATAGTGCGAGCTAGGGAGTGTCAAATGAAGGTCCCAGAAAGCAAGCTCAAAATAAGCAGGAGGTGGTTCTTCAGCCAACATGCAGCTGAGCCAAGGAACTCCTTGCAAAGGAAGTAGAGATGATGAAGGTATGGAAGATATCATGGAGATATTGGACAAATTCATAGAAGAGAAATGCAGGGAGAGTTATTAGCAATTTGGAAGCCACATCTAGCTAAAGAGATCTCTGAGGAGAGGATGATTTGGTGTAGGCGGTTTTATACAGAGGTATTACACGACTGGAATCAGGATCCACACCTTTAAATAAAGAAAAATCTTGGAAAGATTTTCCTTCCTTGAAGAGTTTACATAGTAGGAACTGAAAAGAGGACATTTTGAAGGTCCTTGTAGGGAAAAAAGTATTTTTAAAGTATAATAAAATTTGAGTTTGTGTGGGTAAAATCTCATGAGATGTCTATTTAGAACTGATGCCTTTCTGTTCATGCAAACTGTTCTGTGGGAAGTGAACTAGAAATTCTAGCAGCTTAATGCCGTGAAGTAGGAATGCTTGTGAAAATATGGTGGAATATTAGCGTACAAATTCCCATGTGGTTTTACAATAATTTTTCTGACTGTATTTTTCTGAAGAAAAACCAGCATTGGAACAGGTGGATTGCTTTTTTAGCTACTATCTTCTATGGGCATTACAAGAAAAAAAAAGGAATTACTCTCCTTACAATTGGAAACCAGAAGAAACTACCCAGCTCATCAAAAACTAAGGCCAATGCAAATTCGGAGTCTTACATCCTGGTTAGTTATGCAGCAGTGTAGTCAGGAGTAAATGAGGAAGTTGTTTCCAAGTGCTGTATCTTGTGTAGCCCAACAGAGGCCGACCCAAGCCAGGAATGTTGTTTCACTGTTTGAGTGTTAGTGTCTGTGTGAATAATCCATTTATCTGTGCTTCCTTTTAAAGATCTTCAAATTAGAGTGAGTAAACTCAGCAGAAAATGGTAATAATCTACACCTCTTCTACTTCTCTTTCCCTCTTCCTGAGGCAAAATCTAAACACTCCCAGGTTTTTTACACAAATTCTGTTTTTCAGTTTGCAATTTACTGATTTTGAATTCCATGGCAGGGAGAGGACTTAGGGTGTTTCTGCACCTCTTTGAATGTCTCTTTCAATTTGCCTTTTAGCCCTACTCCAATCCTCCCCACAAAGTCCACCCTTCAGTGGTGACAGCAACTGTGAAAATACTTTAATGATGTCTTTGGTTTCTCTTTTAAATAATTTGACATTTTTTCAGAAGAATGAATACTAAGCCATTGCTAAAATAGTGTGATTCTGTATGTCTGGAGTCTTGACATGGCTGGCACTGAAATAGTATTGAAATGCCCAAAGGAGGCAATAAGATGTTATTATTTAAACTGCTGTCAGAGTGTGGCTTTCCCAAGGCTGCAGGGGAAGTCCTTGTGCTTAATGTGCTGTTCCATGGTGCCTCTGAGTTCTTGACATGCAGTAGCCAGGTGGTGGTTGGTCTCTTCTCCCAGGTAATAATCAATACGACGAGAGGAAATGGCCTCAAGTTGTGCCAAGGAAGGTTTAGATTGGGTATTAGGGAACAAATTTCTTCAGGGAGAGTTGTCAGGCATAGGAACATGGCAGTGTTGGAATCACCATCCTGGGAAGTGTTCAAAAAATGTGTGGATGTGGCACTTTGGGACATGGTTTAGTGGTGAACATGGTGGTGGTGCTGGGTGCATAGCTGGACTTGGTGATTTCAGAGGGCTCTTCCAATCTTAATGATTCCAAGGTTTAAAGACAGAGCTGAGGTAGCCCCTGCGTTACAGCAACAGGCACTGAGGTAGATCGTTTGAAGGATGTTCAAGTGTTTCTGTGGAACTTGCAATCTCAGGGGAGGCAGATTTTGGGTGCCTATTTTTATAGGCAGTACCAACTTTTTTTCTTCCAAAGTGCTTTATGTCCTGTCACCATTTGTCAGTGTAACAGACCAAACTAAAAGTGTCGTTGCCATGTGTAAAATGTTAGGAGTCAGGAAAATGTATCTGGTTAATGTTCTAATGCAGAGTATGAATAACTGAGCATCACCTGAGAATGATCCCTTGGCTAGAGCTTTATTTACACTCATGCACTGAATGGGCTGGAATTACTTTGTCTCCTTTTCTACATTTTTTTCTTGTCTCTTGGTAGGTCTGTAGTGGAGTATCCAGAATTGCACAGTCACATCCCTGCTTGCCATTTCTGGGACCAGAGTGAACCAAGACTTTTTGTATGTGAAGCAATTCCTGAAACAGGCCTCCAACCTCCAGACCAAAAGACAAACCAGACTGAGGGCACAGTATGGTCTTTTTTATTTGTTTTATCTTGTTTTACATAGAGTTCTCCCTGTCCAAGTAATAAATCCTTCGTCCTTTATTAAGGCTGTATGAGTGGGTAGTACACATTACTATGTGCAAAAATGAGTAGTGAACCCTGTGTTTGGTGTCTGTGCTTCAGGCAGTCCCTCTATGGCAGCTCTCTGGTTTGGGCCCAGCTTGCATACAGCGAAGAAGAAAAAGAGGGGATTTCTTTAGCTGTGATAGAATTTTGGGGTTGACCGTAATGCAAGCTTGTATCTGGACTACAGTTTTTCAGGTGACATTATTGGGTGGACTGATAATCTAGGAGTTTGTAACTTAAAAAATTGCTGATTTTATATCTTGAGTCCACTTCTAGCAATAATTAACTTGATAGTACAACAGGGACACTACTGTTAAGGTGAACAGAGAAATATGCTCTTCCATCCAGCCCTTCCCATCTTCTGCTTTTCTGGAGAGACATTGCACATTTTTATGTGACTTCCCAAATTATCTATTATGGTCTTTTTTATATTAGAAAAAAAATTTCATTTTTATTGGTCAGAAATTATCTAATCAAAGATTTCTTTCATCACACCAACAATTCTTCCCCTCTTCCCCTGCTATTGTGCTTGTAGTGCTCCTTACCACTTCGTCTGTACAGAACCGCCTATCCTGCATAAACATTCCATTGATTTGAAACGTCCATGTTAATCTCAAATTTTTGGATTTGTGCCTTATTTTAACTAAACCTCATAAAACCAGAGATAGAAAGCTCTTAGTGTCTTTCGTTGGTTAAAATGACCTTAGAAGAATCATGAGAAGATCAAAGTAGAAAGGAGAGGTGGGATAGGGATGTCTCAAAAGGCTTGGCTGGGGTCTTCTAGCAAAGAGAAGAACAATTCAACCTAGTATTCCTCATGTAAAAAACTTAAAAATATTTGGCTTCTAAATAAAGTTGAAAAAGAAGATACAAAAGGAGTGCAACTTACTTTTTGCCCCTTACTCAACAGAACTTTTTTCTGTCTGTTTATGCTTTAGGAAATGAGAAGCCTGATCAACTTCTGCTGGAAATAAATGTTATTTTAACTTGAGTCAGGTCAATACTTAAACTGTTAGAGGAACTATTTTGGAATGGATTATATATTTCCTGGGAACTCAAAGCAATCAGTGAGCTGATGAACCTACAATGGGAATAATATAACGTTTTTTAAAATAAAGTTGAAAACAGTTGTGGCTGCCCCAGCCCTGGAAGTGTTCAAGGTCAGGTTGGACAGGGCTTGGAGCAACCTGGTCTAGTGGAAGGTGTCCCCCTGGCAGGGGGTTGGAACTAGATAGTTTCTAAGGTCTCTTCCAATTCAAACCATTCAGTGGTTCTCTTATTTTGTGAGCCAGATCTGTCAGAGAGATGCCTAGAGCAGCAACCTGCTTCTCTCTTTATGGTGGGTGAAGCTGGTTGCTGAGGCAGAGGTGGAGGTCCCTGTGCAGGAGGACCAGTCTGGAATGCAGAGTGAGGTGCTGGCTGCTCACTGTAGGGAGGAAGCGTGCGGCTCTGCCCTCTCCAGCAGCTGTGTGTCTGAATGTATAGGTCATACTATTGTCAAGAGAAGCTTCTGCCAAGTGAATATGGAAAATAAAAACAAAAAGAAAGAAGGATATTGCAGCATAAAAACAAAACAATGGTTTGCTTCCTTTTCCAGATGGATGTTTGGATTATATCATTCTTCAGCACTGAAGAGCATGGCCTTTTGCTGCAGGACAGCTTTCCATTGCCTTCATCATACCATGTTTTTCTGGGCATAGAGGTGCCACATTATTACTTTGCAAAAAAGGTGAGGTAATCTTTAAGAATTCCTTCCCTTCCCAGAAATTCAGACTTCCCACTGTATAGGTGTCAAATTTAACCAAATTGAGTCTGGGTTAGGTAGAGCAACACCAATAGCAGGTGATGCATCACATAGAAATGACATAAAGATAATTCTGACGCAGATGAACTTGGCAGAATTGTGGAGTTTGTAATGAGATGGCTTTTTATGAATATTGCAAACTGAATGCAACGTACAAGTGTAGGAGAAACAGGAATTACCAGGTAATGCAACTGAAAAAGGGATGTGAAAAAAATTCTGCTTTATCTAGTCACTGTGCCTGTTGCAAGTACAAGAGGGGTGTGTGTGTGAGCTTTATGTAGGCTGTAAGAGAGGACATTTTGTACTGGCTTGGCAGAAGCATCCCACTTCCTTGCTGGAATGGAGCTTGATCTCCAAGAATGCCTAAGAGAGCAAGAATAGTCATCTTGCACTATCAACAAATGCCTGTGTGCTGCAAGTGCCAGGAATGCAGGCTCTAACTTCTAAAACTTGAATTTCAATCCAAAATTTGTTTGCATCTCAGGTAAATAATAACCTGCATAATTCCATGCATACTGGGCAAACTGCAGCCTTTCACCTACAAATTGGTTTCTGGTGAAGCTCTGACCTGAGTTTCCTGGTGCCTCTTTGGATGATGATTTGCTCTTTTCCAGTCTTGTAGGGCAAGTGTAACAGAGCCCATGTATTATACTAAGGTATTTAGTTTTGTAAAATCTACAAGAAATTAATATTATTGAGACTTCTAATCCTCACGTAGTCTGGGAACACTATTAGACAAGGAGAATGTATCTACTTATGATGTTCAGATTCAGAGCAGCACTTTGCAATTCATCCCCTTCAAAGCACTGCCTGCTGTCAGTGTTCCTATGCAGACTGAGCTTTTAGAGTTGTACTGTGTTTTACTTTTCTTTTTCCCTTAAATTGACAGGTCAAATGTGATATGCTGCATGTTCCAATCTTTCTTTTTAACAGTTTTCCATCATATCTCATGCTATTTTACTTTGATTTTTTTTGTTGTTGTTGTTTTTGTTTTTGTTTTTTTTTTTTTTTTGTTTGTTTGTTTTGTTTTTGACTCTATGGATTATTGCTGCCATTAGTTGTGTTTTCGGAGGGGATGTGTCTATAAACCTGTAAGTATCTGTATTGCTTTGGTCCTCTTCCTTCATCCTCTGCTTCTGCCTCTTGTTTCCATTTTCTTGGTAGGTGGTTGTCTCTTCGTGACTAAGTCACTTTTTACATCACTTGTATTCATTTGGGAAACCAAATTTAGTATAAGAGCAGAGTCTGCTTTAAATACAGCAAATCAAGTTGATGCAACAAGCCTTGTTTACCAAGTTTCATTCCAGGGTTTCTCCTTATTCACTGTAATGTCTTTACTGTCCTGGTTCCAGAAATCCCTCAAGTTCTAGTCAGACACATTTGCGCTTTTGATTTCTGTCTTTTACTGTACCCGGGACTTCCATTGTATTATAATATAATACTATTTTTTATTGGCTTCTGTATACCTTAAAATTTAGTTATCATATGTAACTATACGATTGGGGTAGAGGGTACATGGACTTCGGCATCCTTCATGACTCAGATGATCTTCCCCTGTGCTTGGCTTGGGAAAGTTTCCTTGTTACACTCCAGTCAGATCATTTGACATTGAGCATTGAGACTTTATTGTTTTTCTGCATAATGATTGAATTGCTTTGAGCTGCCTTTCAGTGAATGGTGAAAGTATCCCTGAAGCTTTAGAACTGCCAGTTGCAAGGGGAAGGATTTGAACCTGAGCTTCAGTATTTGTTATTTACAGTATTCAGTATTCAGATTTACGTGAAAGCAAGGATAAAAGAATTGGGTCTGTATAGTTAACTTTCAGAACAGCAGACTAATATTTGAGAAGAGACTAAACTTGGAGAAATGCTTATCTGAAATCTTCAGAAATCTGGGAACTTAATAGTGGCTATTATAGTAGTAGTATTACTAATATACATACATATAAATATATATATATAAAATATAATAATGCCTGTAATAAAAGGAGGTTGCCTTTCTGTGGTACAATACCAATCTCCAGTGATCACTGACATGCTGTGATTGTTCACTGCAATATGCTAATCTCTTCTATGACATTCCATGTTTTGTGGCATTTTCTAGGAAGTTCTGAAACTTCGCAGCTATCGTCGCTATTGATCATGGTCTTGCAGATATAAAAAGCTTGGGCTGTGATAGGAATAATGTAATTAATTGCATGTATAGAGGAGTAAGTTTCAACCTGCTTGATACCTATATGACAGCCTTCTCCTTTTAGCTGGGAGAAACTGAGAAGGGAGCATCAGAGTCTGGCTCAGGAACAGTCTCTCAGATGGTTGCAAGGAGACCCATGAGAGATTTCACTGGATTGGGAGACTGTGATAAGACCACCCTGGATGCCATACTGAACTTCAGCTACTATCTGACTGCTGGAGACATGGATGAGGCCTTCAAATCCATCAAGCTGATAAAAAGGTATCAGAACTATTTATATGTATTTCTTCATGGATGCATTTTGTTTTTGTTAAAATTTTCTATGAAGTGTAGATCCTCCTAGATTCTCCTTACCTTTTCCCTCTCTGATTTCATTCTCCCTTTCATTTTTAACCAGATGAAACATCTTTGTCTCACAGACATTTTAAAGCATTCTCTGCGCATTCTTTGTCTATAATACATTGCGGATTCTTTTTTACTAAAGGAGAAAGAATTACTGATAACCAGTAACCTTATCCTGTGTCTGAATGGCAAAAATGTTGTCACTAGAAGAAAATGCACATTCACAATTTTATTTATACATCTAAAATAATCACAGCAATACCGAGTGTTACAGATTTACCGACCACATAGCTGATTTTTAAATTCACATGTACGTTATTATAATATGGATATTGCAATATTAGAGGAAATAATATAATGTCTCTTAAATACTCTAATATTTTGTTTAAAAAACCCTTGCATTTAATTATACCATATTATTTCTGGAATTCTTTTTTTTCCCCAGAAATTAATGCAGGCAGATGAATACTAATCTTAGTTGGTTTTTACAAGCCTACTGCTAGAAGAAACTCTTTGTCAGCTTTCTGGTATTTCCCCTGACAGTCTAGAGCACTGCAGTTGTTCTAGAGCATCAGTCTCTGCGGAGCGTTGCTCATCTGGAATGTGGTGCAAAGCAGCAGCTGGGGTTGAGTTTCTTATCACATCCAAACTAAGTGCAGAACAGAACTCAAGAGCCAGCTTGATGATCACATTTTAACAAAGTGTGGAAAACAAAGTGACAAAGAAGCAAAGCAGTGTACTCAGCTGGGAGTAACACAACAGTCCTAAGGAATTTGTAACATTCACAGCTCATGGTCCCTCAAAGCTATCACTAATTTGCTCAGAGCAGCATCCTGAGAGCACTTACACACCTGTCATTGCCTCAGGTTCCTGTATCCCATGTATTCCTGCATAATAGTTTTTGATGTGTTGTTTTTCTTTCTGAAAATTATGTGCATATGACTTTTGTGAGACCATGTGCTTCTCAAGGTAAGGCTTATAAACATTATACCTAATTCTAAAGGTATTAATTTTTCACTTCATTACCATATTAAGTTATCAGGTAGGTTGTTTTTAAATCTCAAAATGCTGAAGTCCTGTATATTTGTCTTATTTTCCAGTCTGGATGCTTGAGTGGCAGCTCTATTCTCCAATATTCCCTGTGTTATGTGGCTCTGAGCATTGCTGGGCAGAGCTGGTGTCCTGCCATAGCACTCTAAAGTCACAGCAAATGTAACTAGCTGGAGACAAAAGAAACCAATTTGGGCTGGAATATCTCTTTCTAATATTAGTTCCCAACAATGTAAGTTAATCATATCTCTGATTATTAGGGAGTTCAGGTACCCTCCTGTGGACATTCGCCCTCAATATAACACTGAAACAGATTTTTCAGCGGCATGTGTGGCCTGTTCTAGCTGCGTACCCTTCTCATTTTTATTGTCTGTTTATGCATAGGACTTTACCAAACCTGTGTCTCAGGATACAAAAGAAATGTCTGAAAAAAATGCAGCTTAATTCTCTGCAATCCCTTTCTTTACATAAGAATAATTAGAGTTGCTTTTGCTTTTTACTCTCTGGTCTGTTCTGGGGCTGGGAGCAGGTGTTGCAGCTCATGAGAATCCGTTCCTTGTAGAGAGGTGAATAGAAGGACTAGAAAGTCATGAAATTTAGACAGCTGTTAAACCCATCACTTAATCCATAGTGAGTTTTCTGCTTTCTCAGATTGCCTGTTAACTCCCAAGCTATTGTCACTGGTCTCCTATAGCTTTTTGGTTTATTTTTAGGGAGCAGGAGAACTTGATGCAGACAGAGAAAATGTGTTTGGTTCCCTCTTTCCTGTATTCTCATTGCACACACTCGGTATCTTTTTCAGCTGACCCTGCTGCCATGCAGCAAACCCGACAATTCTGTGCTGTACAGCAGAAGGAGAGGGCAATATAATATTATATATATATATATATATATAGAAATTATGTGTTTTATACATATGTATATAGATGGAGCCCATCCGAATAATAATTGAGGGCCTCTGCCCACACAAGTGAGCGTTGTGATGTCTTTCAACCCTTAGTTTTAAATTATAGCATGTATTTATAGAAAACAACTCCAATGCAGATCTCCTTGGAGATCCTCCCCCTTTCAAGTATGCTCTTTCAGCATGGTGACTCAACATAGTCATTTTCCAAGCCCCGGCGAAAGCGAGCGGTCAGGGTGCGGCTGATGACGATGACCCGGGGCGCCATGCAGTCCTCACGCCTGTGGAGGATGTTCCAGATTAGAATGGCAGCTGCCAGCGTGGCCAAAAGGCAGGCTCCAATGTTCAGATAGCAGGACCATGAGAGGTTGGTGTATGGTCCGATACGGTAGAACGTCACCAGTCCAATAACCAGAACAAAACCTGCAAGCAGAATGGCAGAGTTATTTTTAATGAGTTCTTCTCTTGAGTTTCTGTAGTGGCAAAATGCCGTAGGCATCTCAGCATTTACAGACTCACTGTTCATAAGTCTGTAGAGCCTTTCCATCCCTATTGTGATATGCTGGATGTGTTCTTGAAGGCTTATTTGGGCCTCATGATATGTGCAAAGAGAGTGCCTTAAACAGAGGCTCCGTGTTATGTTTAAATCTGTTCACTCTGATTTAAATTTCGTACACCCACCAAGCTGTATTTCACGTTGGTTTTTTAACCCATGCATTTGAATCACTTACACAGATGTCTTCTTTCTTACTCCCATTACCAAAAGAGAAAACAGCTGTATTAATGATAATAATAATAATTATTTTAAAAATTCTTTTATTCACAGTATGTACACTTATTCTGAAATTTTAAAATGTTTATTAAGGCATGCCACTGTGTAAACTGTGAAGATGATGAATAGCCAAATATCTTAGAGAAATAATAAAAAGCAACGTATAGAAACTTAAAAAAAGGGAAGGTGAAATAAATGGAACTTTGTGGTCCTACTTTTTCTTGCTGGAAGAAAGTGTTATGAGGCAGAAGTAATGTCATGCTTCCAGAAGCTACTGAAGGCAAAGTTTCTATTGTCCTCATAACCTTAAGCACAGTACTAAGTTCCCTAAAAGGTAGGTAATATTAGAGCAATAACACTGCATTTGTCTAGCATTTCCATTCAGGTGTCACAACGTGATTTGCAAAAAAAACTAAAAAAAAAAAAAAAAATCATGTTCTCTTTGGTGGTTACATTACTGATGAATAGTAGTAATGTTATTTCAGAAGTGAGGTGGGGCATCTGTTCTAGTCATGCAGGAGATCCATGTTAGATCAAGGTGCAATCTGTATCCCTTTATACCTCCTTTTTTATATTACTGAGACTGCCCTTTCCTTCAAGAATGCATTGATAACCATATGATTACTTTTCTGCCCTCTGTTTATTGTATTATCACAGAATCATACAATCCCAGGATGGTTTGAGTTGGAAGGAACCTTAAAGCTCATTGCATTCCAGCCCCTACCATGGGCAGGGACACCTTCCACTATCCCAGGCTGCTCCAAGCCTCGTCCAGCCTGGCCTTGGACACTTCCAGGGATCCAGGGGCAGCCACAGCTTCTCTGGGCACCCTGTGCCAGGGTCTCCCCACCCTCCCAGGGAGCAATTTCTTTCCAATATCCCATCCATTCCTGCCCTTTGGCAGTGGGAAGCCATTCCCCTTGTCCTGTCACTCCAAGCTCTTGTCCACAGTTCCTCTTCAGCTCTCCTGGAGCCCGTTCAGGCCCTGGAAGGGGCTCTAAGTTCTCAGAGCCTCCTCTTCTCCAGGCTGAGCATCCCCAGCAGTCCCAGCCTGGCTTCAGAGCAGAGGGGCTCCAGCCTAGTTTCTCTTCCTGTACCTATTGTCAAACAAAACTACCTTGCAGCTTTTTAAAAGAAGACATTCATGGATGTAATTAGATGGAAACAAACACAAAGAGGCAAATATGTCTCATTAACCAAAAAAAGATTTTCTTTTTGTTCTCCTACACACTTCCTTAACCACCACCATAATAAAGGAATGTCATTGCCAAAAGGACGCCTTTATGAAGGAAGACTGGTATAAACAAATATCAGTGAACTGCCAGAACATATCTGGACACCATCTTCCTAAGTTCATGGGCAAGGAGAAGTCAAGAGCAAGTCCCAGGGGCTGCATTGTGTTTTCTGAGCTAGCCACAGTGCCTGTGCGTGCCAACACTGTTCATGGATACATGGCAATGGTGTGACCCCTGGCCCTGGTCCTTGATTTTCCATGAAAGAGCACATTCTGAGTGTGCATTGTATCAAGTTTTTTTCTTAAAAGAGTACTAGTAATACAGTGAAGATGGAAAAGACACAAGTTACATACAGATTAAAAAAAAAGAGGAATGAAATTAAATACAAGTAGGAGGAAAAAAATCAATCATTACTTAAAGGTGTGACACTTGTACTATTCTGAGAGTCAGTAAAATGAAGGCTGGATCCCCTTCCTCATAATATAAGCAATGAATGAATGAATGAATGAAAAAATGAATGAATGAATGAATGTCTGGCATCCTTGGCTCTCCTGTGTCTACCTAGAAGGTGGTTTGCAACTCAGTTGCTTGCTGCACCTTCTCCTCCTCAGGTAGCACTGTGTCACAGCTGGCATGTCCAGAGAGGGTTTGGAGCGAGGCATTTCTCTGCCTGAGGACAAATAAGGAGGAAATAGGTTCTTACGGGAGGAGAAGCTCTTTACTGCTCTTTCCCCACTCTGATGTGAAAAAAGCCAAATATACCTTGGATGGGTTTTAGGTTGTTGACCCAGTTGTAAGGACACAGTAACTCCCTGGTTTTGTCGGTAAGTCTGGTAGTTATTTTATGGTTTAACTTAGTTATAAATGAACAAGTTTCATTTGGAGAGAATGTGGCCATGTGGAGCACACTGAGTTGCAGAAATCACTGATCCATACAATAATGGTTTGCTGGTGCAAATAAAATACTTTCCCCTCATTTCCAGTGTCAGTCTTCAGTTTGTCCTGAGGCACATGGTAGAGAAGAGAGGGGTAGATGAGGTTCTGTTTTGTGAGAGACATCAGGTTTTTAAGCTTTCTTCTCAGATGGCTTGGTTCCCCATCTGTGGAACCAGGATGATACAACTTCGTGAGTTTATTTTGTATTTCAGAGCATTGGGAGCAGAGCATGATAGTTGTGATATGCATATAAAGAATTTGGTTGTCTACATCTTCATTTAGGTCTTATAAGGATGATACACACTGATACTGCTTTGCAGTCCACTGTTCAAAGGATGGTAGATAGCCATTTTCTTATGAAAGTAGGAAATTGAGAGGAAAGGAGATGCTTGCACCTCCTGCAGCTGAGTTGACCCGCTTCATCTCCTTGTGGTTTAAAATTGGCAGGAAGGAGGGTATTGATACAAATCAAGAGACCCATCTTACTTAGTCTGGCACATGAGAAGACTTTGTGTAATCAGTTTTCCTTTCAGAACTCATTTCCAATTCATACACACTTTCACAGGTAATCCATAAAGTGTTAAATAATTTTTTTTTTTAAGTGTGAAGAAAATCATAAAATGTTAAGCAGGAAGAACTTTGAGCAGAAGCTGTTTGGACCAGTGACCACTCACAGGTACCTCTAAGGAACAGTTATTAACAACAGTCCACTTCACACTATCTTGCAGTATCTTTTTGAGGCTCTCTTGGCAGAGGGACATGGGTTCAGGAATACCAGTTACACAGAGTAACCTTGATGCTATGTTGTGTCTTGCGGCTTAATTTCCACTGTAGGAATATTTTCAATATTTAGAAGTTTTTCCAAATACCCAGCTTTTAATGACATTACTTAGCTTTGTCTTTCTTGTATTTTTGTATTACTTTTGTATTACTTATGGCTAGTTACTGTCTTAAATGGCTTAACATCTCCATGTTCTATCTAATGGAGCAAATATCCACCAGAAAAAGCACTAAGGCTTCCTTACAGGTCCCAAAATAAAGCTACTTTTGCTAGAAGGTCTGTTTTCCTTCACAAGCCCTTTGCCTGAACCCTGCTCAGATGATCAGCCAGTCATGCAAGAGGCTTTATCTCCTTTCCCAGTTCTGTACCAGGGGCTGGGTGGGGTAGAGGAACTGGGTTTGAGAGCTCCCCAAACTGACAGATCGCAGGAGCCAATTGCCAGAGCTCTTGAGTGAAAATGTACGTTCTGTTTAGGATCCTTTGCTGCAGTTTAGACAGGAACTGACATTTAAGAACAGACAAACACATGACAGAGGCAACAGAGGTGGAAGCACGTTACTGTAGAGTTCATACAATTAGTTTTATAGTTCTGCAAGAGTCAGAGAACTCCAGAATAGAAATGTCACAGAGAACGTTATTTTCCAGCTTTCTTATTTCATAGTAGCATGGCTTGATATGGGAATTATAAATGTAGGAACTCCAGAGCAAAGGGTGAAGAAATCATAATGATCCAAAAAGACTGAGTTTGCATAGGATAGTAAGTTTTAAATTTTGATGAATGCTGCTTTTGTGAAGATGATGATAATGTGTGAAAATCCCAAAGCTTGCTTGGATGGATTTTGTCTGTAACAGCTTAATCAAACTTGGACTTCTTGAAGCAAAGTGTTCAACATGCTACATATGTTTTCCTTGCCCTTAGAGGAGTCTTGTTGTACACCAGCCAGGAACAGGGGTGGAACATTTAGTCTGTTCTCTAAATGACTGGGCAAAACCATGCAGTTCACATATTTGTGCCATATAATAGTTAGAAGTATCTCTATAAAAATTAACCTTGTTTTAAGAATAGTCTCCAGAGCTGACTGTAGTGACTTTTCACTTTTTAGATAGATATTTGTAGCAATGTCTGAATTCAGTTTGTGTTCCAATAAAATAACCTAGAGGAAGATAGTTGGCTTCCCAGACTATTTCCCATAAACAACTCTACTAAAAATAACCAAAAAATTGCTCTCTTTGCCATCAGGCTTCTTGAGCTCACAGTGTACAATACAGGTTGACAAGGGCTGTAGAAGGGACATGTTTCTCTAAATTTATTTATGAAAATATTGGACATTTTCATCTGATTTAGTTTCTTTTCTGTTTTATAGTGATGACAGGACTTTGAGATGCATGGCTCAATTTCCCTGAATTAAGTACATCAATTGGTTTCAGATAATTTTATTGTGTATTGTCTCAAGACTGCACAGAGGCCACAACTTCACTGAAAATCCTGATGAGATTACTTGAAGTGCTTTTTTTTCCCATAGAACTGCTGTTTATCTCTAGTTGTTTCCCATCTGCAGCAAAACAAGCCGGGAGGGGGGTGGCTTTTCCGCTGGGGAAGGAAACAGATAACGAAGTCACTCAGAAGACTTTTGGTTGGAACAGTATTGACTGTGGTAGTGGGGGTGGGTTGGGAGAATGTTACTTTTTGAACTTACATTTCAGATCTGTATGCTGGATTTCCTGTTTGATTGAGGCTGGCTGCAAGCCAACTACAGAATTCTGGCATTTTAAAAGAACTCTCACAGTCACTTTTTTATTTCTGTGATAGTTTGTTGTTTTTTTCAGACACCCCTTGATTCTCATTCTTCCTTTTTATTAGTGCACTGATAGTGCACTTGAAGAAATCCACACTGTTTTTTCTAGGTCACCAGTAAGTCTATATTGGGACTTATAATCCTCCTCTTTACAGCTTGTCCTGGAGGATGAATTTGCTGCCAGGAAAAGGGAGAAGAAGGAAAATAGAACAGCTAGAGTGTTGAGAATACACCACCCACGCTTGTGCAGAACTGCAAACAGGGAAGGGAAATATTTCACTCTTTTTCTGTGTACCCCACCAAGCTTCACAGGGAGTGATTTAGCTGTGATGAGTCACACGCCCGAATGGGCTGTTTGTAGGAGCTCAGCTGTATTTATCAGCATGAGGAAGATTCATAAAGTCATTCCTATAGGACTTACACAAATTATTTATTAATAAACACCTTTTCTTGTATCAGCTTGACACAAAAGAAGTTGTTACAGCTCATGGCAAATATGGAGCCTCTGTAATAGTCATGTGCTCTTCATTGTAGCGCCAAGCTGGATGATGCTTTGGTTTCTAATGCCACAGGGAATTAGAGTGTGACCATTAGAGTCAAGTGACCTTTGAGGTTGCAGTTGTACATTGCTAAGTACATTAATCTGTTTGGGGTTGGGTTTTTTTGGTTTTTTGTTTTGTTTACTTCTAATTTAAAATTTCCTTCCAAGGATTTTGGTAGCATGTAACATCTTAGAATTAAACATGTGAGTAGCACAGCTTCTCAGTGGTGATAAGACCCTTTTGTTGCTCACTTTTCTGAATTACAAGGGCTTTCCACTTGTGTTGTTTGAATTTGTCAGTCCCTGTCTTTAACCTGATGGGAGATTTATTTAGTGTAAGGCAGTGAATCCTACTTTATGTTGGAAATATTTAACCAGTTTAGGTCTATTGCCAGTAAATTGCTCTTGTTGGTTACCTTTTGGAGGTTTCCTTAGAAATTATGCCAGTCTTTGAATGGAATGTTGAAGAGCATTCCCAGTGAACTAGACAGAATTCCTCTTGGGCAGCTGCTTAAGTAAGGAAAAATATGCAGACTCTCACACTTCTTGTCGACTATGAGCATTGCTTGGCCTCTTGGATTCTGAGGCAGCTGGAGCCAGTTAAAGCTCTGCTTTAATTGTAATGGGCTCCTATCTAGAATCAGAACCATGGAATGCTTTGGGTTGAAAGGAATCTTTTAAAACCATCTCGTTCCAACCCTCTTGCCACGGGCAGGGACACCTTCCACTGTCCCAGGCTGCTCCAAGCCCCACCCAGCCTGGCCTTGGACACTTCCAGGGATCCAGGGGCAGCCACAGCTTCTCTGGGCACCCTGTGCCAGGGCCTCCCCACCCTCACAGGAAAGACTTTCTTCCTAGCATTTAATCTAAATCTTCCCTTTTCCAGCTTAAATCCATTCCCCTTGTCCTATCACTGTCTGCCAATGTAAAAAGTCACTCTCTGTCTTTTGTTAAGCACCCTTTATGTACTGATACATAATAAGTACATAAACACAATAAGTTTTCCCCAGAACCTGCTCTTCTCCAGGCTGAACACCCCCAGCTCTCCCAGCCTGTTTCTGTAGCAGACGTGCTGCAACCCTTGGAGCATCTTCATGCCCTCCTCTGGACCCACTCCCATAGGTCCGTGTCTGTCTCATGCTGAGGATCCCAGACCTGGCTGCAGTACTGCAAGTGGGGTCAGCCTGAGCAAAAATACCCTGTGCAGAGAGAAGCAGTCACTGACAGGTGATCTTCCTGGACATTTCAGTGTCATCTTCTGCTTTTGTTGTTCAGGTGCTCTGTTCATCTGTAGATACATCGGAGGGTAAGAGCTGCATAATTGGATCTAGCAAGGCAACTGGGTTTGAAACAGTTTTAGGAGACACCTCCATGTATATATAATGTGCATGTTCATAAGCAATGAAGTGAGTTGAGATACTTTGTCTCACACACCTTTCTCTGCATTACATGCTCCTTATGCTTGCATATCCAAATTATATTTATCTGTTAATAAATTTTTTACCATATTTCTAATCAGAATATGTGTCCTTGACATTGAGATGCTACAACCTGCCTGCTGCTCTTATCAGTGTTTAGCCTTAAAGAATACAGGCCGATCTTCTCCCTGCTGCAGCTATACTAGATGAGTTCACCACACTTCTTGTGAGGTACTGTCCTTCCCAGTTTGCTGGTTCTGCTGCTTGTGGAAACCATTTCCAACAAAATAAATGAGATAGACATCCAGATTTTAGGATCTTTGCAAATGTGGTTCCTTTTGCAAATGTGTGAAAACAAAATCACTTTACTGTGACATTTGTGGTTCACATAAAGAACGGGAAAGTTTGGCACTGAGAGTGAAATAAAATTGATAAATAATGAAAACATTTAGTACAAATCAAGCAATCAGATTCTCTATTTTTGCTATGATTTTTGGTTACTTAGAGCACCTTATTTGCTTGCTTCCTTTTCAGGAAGTTTTAAGTTTACGGTTCCATAGACTTCATCTTAGAACAGATCTGGCTTGAGGGTGTTATGAAGCAAAAAGGTGGAAGGAAGTAATACAGAACTCAGGATCACATTGCTCTCAGGAATATCTTCAGCCGTGTTTTCCGATGGCTGCTGTGCTGTTCTTTTCTACAATGAGGTTTTCTGGAGATCAACTGAGCTAAACTGGTCGGAGAAGATGATGCAAAAATTGTCTGATTTAGTTTTAAGAGTGCAGAAATTAGAGTATGCATGAGCTCAGCTTTCCTGTGATGCATTAGGGGTCAGGAGTGAAACACTGTCATCAGAAAAACATGTTGGGCAAAGCTGGAATGCAATGCTTGAAATTCAAGAAATGTGAGACTAATTTATTTGGTTTTAAATGACAAGCTCAGTAGGAACATGAAACTTTTTAATCTCCAGGATATTATGTATTGAAGTTATTTAATGCTGAAAGTGGACCGGCAAAATACTAGTCATTAGGATTCAGATTTATAGCAGTCTTGGACATTCAGAAATCAGGATGAGATTTAATGTAAGGGATATTCTATCCCAGATTTTCCCTATTAAGTTTCTAATATTTTTCTCTGAAGTCTGTGTTAATCATCACTGGACAAGATCAAGACTTGGCTGGAGCCCCTCAAGGCCTGATCCTGTTTGGCAGATTACTGTTTGTAGTAGTTCAATATCCACTGAAGTGCTCTTTCTTCCCTGTGCTGTTAGTATGGATTTACCTTTCCAACAGCTCTTCTGTCAGCTGTTACCCAGCATGAGGAGTTTGTAACAGGTTCTTGGAAAAAAACAGAAACCCCAAAACCCTCTAGAGGGAAATTTCTGAGCGTTGACACAAAATTCCATGTACAACGCTGGTTCCATTTTCACCAGGAGCCTTTTCCAAAGCAAACAGCTCGCTTTCCTGTTAAAAGGGAGGTGTGAGGCTGTGGAGCTTTGGAGCTGTGTGAATCCCATTGCTGTCCCAAACAACATTGCTGTTTCCTCTCTTCTTTCCTTCCTCTTTGCTTCCTGGGGCTTTATTTTCTGTCAGAGGTCCATCCTTTTTGAATGGCTGTCAAATGCTTGTGCAGGTGGCAGGAGTGAGGAAGTGGTGGAGCCTGGAGCCACCGCAAGCTCCAGTGGTTCTAAGATCATTGATTTGAGCTTGTGATAGACTTTGCAGATAACACTTAGCACACTTAGTTTTCTAAGCCAACAAGGACTTTTGTTCAGACCATGGGAAACTGTAATGAAATCTACAGAGTTTCAGTTGAGTAAAAACAAGAAAATTGTAGGTTGAGGCTTCCCGCATAATATGAAATTTCATTCTACCAGTGACCATTGCAGTTCTCTTCAGCACTTGTTGGCATATTCCAGGATGAAAGGTAGAGATCAAGCAGAAGTTGGAATTAGAGGGAATATGATTCAAGATAATTTCTGAAATTCCTGTAAGGATGAGGAATTGCAGAACAATTCTTCAGATCATTTGGATTTTGAAAAGGAAAAACAGGAGGTTGGTGCTGGTGTTCTTTCATTTGAAAGTGTAATAAACAGAAATTACCCAGGCAGTACTTCAGAAATGTTTAATAAGATCTAAGTTTGTTCATTCTTAAACATTACCTGCTCTTCTCACACAAATGATCTCTCTGACCTAAAGTACCTTGGCTTTAACTCTTCAAATGAAGCAGGAGAGAACCTGTTAGGGGTTTCTCTTGGATTGTTTGCATGGGACAAGTGCTTTTAAATACAAGTGTCATATTCCCTGTTCTGATGTTTTTGCTCAATATTGCTCCTTTTCTTTGAGAATGGCTGAGAGGTTACTGTCTCAGAGTAGAGACTCAGACTGAATATCACCTGTGGCTTATAGGACGTGGGGCGGCCACTGTCTTCCCCTTCAATATAGAACTCTTGGTCTCCAGATGCAGCAGCAGCCCTTCATCAGAGCAGTGGAAACGCTGGGCTTGCTCTCTGTCTGTGCATGGGTTTTGTCTGATATCAAAGACACTTCATCCGTAATGTCTAAAATGCTGTTGCCTGGGCCCAGTCCAGGGAGTTTAGTGAGTGCAGACCCCTGATTTCCCAGGGAATCAGCAGTTGATGTACCACTCTCCTGGAAAACAAAGGAGGTTTCCAAAAAGTCTATTTTATAGTGGGTTGATGCAGATATAACAACTTCTTCCTACTTTTTTCAAAAGCGTGCATTCTAGAAAACTTCAGGTGATTGTTCTGGATATCAGGAAGGAATTTGTATAAACGTAAAGTGACATTAAGATAATGAGATGTAAAATGAATATCATGACTTCAGGGCAGAAAACCATCTGATGATGGTAAAGGAGAGTGTGGCATAACTGCAAAGGTGGATGGGGAATGGGGCAGGGATAGTTGCTGTGTTGTTTCTGCAGATTCACACAGCACAATATGATATCTGGCAGCCTGTGATGATAGGATGTCTTCATATCATCACAGGCTGCCAGATCCATCCCTTCATGCTTTTTGAACATAGGCAGGCAGATGAACTCCTTGATCCAAAAGCTTGTTCAGCCATTCTTATTAGTGTTTTGTTAATAGTTCTGACTGTGGCTTTTCTCCCCTGTCCCCTCCCAGCAGTGGGGATTTCAAGGTTCAGCTTGCATAACAGGTAATAGCAGGCATTTCCTCCTCCTGCGTCGGGATATCCTGGCGCCCTTCAGTCTCTCTCTGACTGTATTTAAAACAGACTCCAGCACAGGGGAAAAAAAAAAAGCCCAGTCTAAAATTAGCAGCCATGGTAGAAGAAAGGCCTACGTCTGTCCCCTGTGCTGTTTGTCAATGAAAGAACACATCCAAACAGGGCCAGAATGCATTTCCGCTCTGGAAAAACAGACAGGTCGGGTTTGGAGAGGATGGGAGAGTACAGCAGGCATCATGCCGATAGTCGGGGAGAACTATCCAGAAGGTATCCACAGTTACACAGACACGAAGGGGCTGTAGGGAGGGCTTTTATGGCAAGGCTGTATATCCGTCTTTTGGAAGCACTGACTGGTGCTTGAGGCTCTTGCTGCACCTGGAAGATGGATCAAGTGCTCTGAGGGTTACAGAACCTTTGCAGTCTCCTCCTCTCATCTGGATTTCAGGTTCCTCATCCTTAATGGACCTAAAAAAACCTAACCATTTTATTGCTAGGAGACTGTACTTAAATGACCTAGGCCAGATTCTGATCTTGCAGTGGTGTAAACCTGAGGTCTCAGTAGTTTTATGCCATTCTTAATATTCTGAGTTGTTAAAGTCAAAATTAAAACTTCAAATAAAATGGTGTTGCTTTATTATAACCTATTCTTTACATTAATAATATTTATATATATATATATATATAAAGTTGTATTTTTAATCTGATCTTGTAAACAGCTTGAATGTTACTCCATTAATGACAGTTTCCTGCATGAATATTGTGTAGGATTGGACTCTTACTGTAATGAATACTGAAGTTACTTTATGTAGTAATGAAAGGTATTCTTGCAGAATGTTTACACTTTGTTGACACTGTTGTCAAAATGGAATTGTGATAAACCCACTTCCTCTTTTCCTCATGCAGTTCTGTATACAGTCCATGAGAATTGCTGTGGGAATTTTATTTATAGCAGTCAGTGGTATGAATTGACCGTGGCTTTCTTTGCTGGATTGCAGACGTATCTGTTTCTCAAAATCCAGCTGGTGGTCATTGAGTTCAGTAAGCTAAAATCAAATAATCGTGTTTCAACAAGACTTCAAAAATTTGCTCAGCCCTTCTGCTCTGCTTTCTCACAGTTCCTTTAGTATATTTTGCCCTGCTAAATTGTGGGATTACGACATATCCAGTTTGTTTCTCTTATGTTTGCCTTCCTGGTTTCATAGGAAATAATAAAGGCTTGGTTTTTTTTGGTGGGCAGAAGCCTCATTATGATATATGCCAAATAAAAGCTTCTATTCACATGCAGAATCTCATGGGGAGAGCTTGTCAGAGACAATGAACTTGCTTTTAGATATAAGCCTTTTTGCTATTCTTTGTCACTTGAAAGATTTATAAAGTAAGAAACACTTTTCCACCTGGATTTAGTAGAGACTGAGTACTTTTCCATCGGTAGAAAGGAATGCACTTACTGGCAAGTTGGAACACAGCAGCTATGGCCTCCTCCCACCACTGGGTATCCTGGGAGATGATGGGGAGCTCCATCAGCCCCAGGACGAAGAGGAGCTGGCCGGCAGTCAGAGCCACCGTGGCAATGAGGTTGCAGGCACGCATCATGTCGAACTGCACTAGGGAAACAGAAGCAGCATAAAGTTACAACAGTATAAAATTGGGAAAAAGAAAATCCTGACTGAGCAGGAATATAAAGTTTGTCAGTCCACAGAAAACAATTCTCAGACAGCAGTCCCTTCTCCCAGCAATCCCTTGCTCTAACTGCCTTCCCTGGGGTCTGATTAAGAAAGTATTTTCTTCAGGATGTGTATTGATTCTTTCCTTTAGTTGCACGGCATCCTCTCAGTATTGCTTCAGTGCATGAAACAAGCAGCTAATTTCCCAGAATGGCTCACTGGAGATGCTGGAATTCTCTTCACTGAAGATTCTGCCTGTAATCCATAGAATTGTTTGGGGCAGGATTGATGTTTGCTTTCTATTTGTGTGTCACAGACTGAAATGGAACCATAAATAGTTTTTCAATGCCCTAAAATAATAACCATCCCTAAGACAAACTAACAACACCCTGAATTTCTTTTTCCCCTAGTCCATCTGTATTGTCCTAAAAAACATCCTGTGGATGTTAATGCTAAGGTCTTACTAGTTTACAGAAGCTTTGTATAGAGGATTCTTAAATTTTTCTTCTTTTACCCTTTATTAATCTTTGGTATACACTGCAAAGACCCTTAAATTTCCATCTGTTGGGAAATGCTTGTAATGAAGATGTCAAGGCTTGGCAGTTCTAAACGAGGTGTTAGGGCATAATCTGCATGTACAGGTAAAAAGCTACCTTTTTAAAAATTGTGTGTGTGTATGTGTAAGTATACATATATATATTAATTCTAATAATATCTAACAGTGAAGTTGTGAGACTATGTTGTGGGGGTCTACTATTGACCACCCGGCCAGAACAATGATACTGATGAATTATACTACAAGGAATTAACGGATATCTCTAGATCAGCTCCCCTGGGCCTTAAGGGTGATTTTAAGTTTCCAGACATCAACTGAGAATGTCATACAACAGACACAAACAGATCCAGGAAATTTCTGAAGCATGTTGAAGGTAACTTCTGGTGCAGGGACTGAAGGGCCAACTAGAAACTTTGAGATGTGCAATTTGTAAAGAGAGACTTGTGGGCAAAGTGGTGACCTCTTAATAGCGCAGGAGCCAGCAATTCCAAACCACGGGGAATTGCGCAGGCAGGGAAGAAGGAGGGCCTGGCTGAGCAGGGATCTTGAACTGAAAAGGAAGGTGTACAGGCCAGAGTCCATACTGGAACACCATGACAGGGAGGATGACAAACTCAAAATAAAAAGGACATTGAGTGATGGGAGTATGCCCAGGGCAGGGTGACCAGGATGATGACAGGCCTCGAGGGTAAGACACGCAAGGAGTGCCTGAGATCACTTGGCCAGTTCAGCTTGGAGAAGAGAAGGCTGAGGTGTGACCCCGTCGGATTCTGCACCTTCCTCACAGGGAGGTGCTGTTCTCTGCTGTCTGTTGCCAGGACCTGAGGGAATGGCTGGAGCTGTGTCAGGGGAGGCTTATGTTGGTTATTAGGAAAAGGTTCTTCTCCCAGAGGGTGATCGGGCACTGGAATAGGCTCCCCAGGGCAGTGGTCATGGCACCAAGGCTGCCAGAGTTGTGGTTTGTGTAGGATGCTCTTAGTGATATGTCTTAGTTTTAGGTAATCCTGCGAGGAACAGGGAGCTGAGCACAATGATACGTGTAGGTCCCTTCCAACCTGAGATAACCTATGATTCTCTATTAAAGAACAAATGCAGCAATGATTACAGACATGGACATCTGCAGTCTTGGCTAGAAACCTGATTAAAATGTGTCTCCCAGCTGGCAACTGAATGGAATATATTAATTGCAAAGTTGGGTACTTTTAGTCAGGCTTTTTTTCCTACTTTTCCTGTTAACCTGATGGATGTCCTGCTTTTATCCTTTTCCTTTCTCTCTAGCAAAAGGTGGGAGTTACAAATACCATTGTGCCAGTCCCACATCACTTGCTATGTGTCATTGCTATTCTGAAATAGAAGTAGCACCATGTTTAAGTTGGCATATACTAGAGAAAGACAGACTCTGGACTTGAATATTCAGCAGATTTTTAGAAGTGTTTTAACTGGCTTTAAGTTTGGTGGAGGCACTGACCACCAGAATTTGGTTCCTGATCTTCCAAGGAGACTGCTACGAAGTGCAGAAAACAAAACTTGATATAAACAAGAATAAATTTAATTGTGTTAATCATGAAGTCTGACCTACTTTTGTGAGTCATAAAAATGTTTACCCTTTATTTTCCCCTCACAGGCCATCTTCAGCTTCCAGTGTTCTAAGTAGCAACTCATTTAATTACAATTTAATAAAATATAGTATTGTATCTGAAGAGTTAGTTAAGAACCATAGTCCATTAAACTTTTTCCACTGAATAAAATGTTAAGAAGGTAACATACTAAGTATTTTTGGCTTCTCCTAGTGAGTTAATTTCTGACCAGAGAAGAAAGTTATTTTACTCAAAAAAATAATTTGTTGAAAGATTTTGTGTTTAACTTCCAAAGTTGCCCTTTTAGCATTGGCAGCATTTCCATCTCTTGCCATGTGGAATGCTCACAGGTCATGAAGCACATTGGCTGATAATGGAATCACAGTCGGATGTCTGAACTTTATAAACACCAGTAAAACTTTGAACATTCGGATGGACTCAGATGGACTTCTCTAATACTTTGAGCACCAGTGCTTGCTGAAGAGATAGTAATGACTTTCAAAGGAGAAATGCCCAAAGTAAGAGCAGGCTTGCAGCCATTATTAGTACTTTCATTTGGTGATAGAACTATCTGTAGCATCAAATTAAAAAATTGTTGCCATAATGGATTCTGTTGCCTTGTCTGTGTGTAGTATGCATGAGCTCAAAAAAAACAAAAAAAAGAAAGGAAAAAAAAAGCCTCTGTATGTAAATAATCTTTAAAAGTCTGAAGTTTATGCCAGAAATACATACTGGCCCGTGACACAGAAATTAAGACTGAATTTTTGCCTTTGCTGCTATTCGTGACTTTTTTTAACACTTAACTGTATTACAGATTTTAGCTTTGCCACAGATGATGTTCTATCATGCACACTAAAAATAGTAAGTTTCTGACTGTGTCTCAGTTGAACTTCAGGCAAATTTGTAACAATTTAATCTTTACAAAATAGTTCTTTGATCGTTGTCCTCTCCTGTAGCTGGAAGTGCAGTAGCATTGCATGGGTAACAGTGATGATCTTTGCTATTGTTTGTAAGAACTCCACACTTCGGGATGTTTATTGGCCTAATGCACTGCACCCTTCGGAGACCTGTGGAAATGCAATGGGTATTTTGCATAGCTGCTCCTTTTAACCAAGAAGAAGGTTGCACATGGTCCATGGAGCTGCAGCAGGCTGAGGATTGGTAGAATAAAAAGGAAGTAGCTGGTATGATTTCATTAAATGTGGAGACAATTATTTTTATGGAATAAAGTATTACAACCTGAGTACCTTTCCATCTCGCATATGAGAGATGTTGGTTTATGCTAACAGGTTTAATGCATGATCTGTCATCTTTTGGTTTTATTCTAGAATTGTAATCATTTCTCTTGGGGGAAAAAAGCAAACTTAGAATCATAGAATTGTTTAGGCTGAAAACGAGCCATAAGATCATCAAGTCCAACTGTTCCCTCAGCACTGCCAAGGCCCCCACTAACCATGTCCCCAGGTGCCACATCCACACATCTGTTAGATCTCTCCAGGGATGGGGACTTCCCCCCTAGCCTGGGCAGCTCATCAGTAATGTATAACTCTTACAGTAATGCATGAAATCCTTTCTTCTTGCAGTAGAGCTTGTTGATTGTGTTCAGCCTGAAAGTGCGAGGTGATTGTGCTTCCTTACTCACAGCCATTGTGACTTTGCATGCTGTCAGCTCAGCACATGGTAATTTTATTTTCTACATACACAACCCTAAACTGAGCTTCTGCACCAGCAGCTCTGGCCTCTTTTTAGTGACGACAACCAATGGACAGTATGGATCAAGAAAGGGAATTGAGTGTGCAGTGTCAAAGTATTTCTTCAGAGCTCAGCCCAAAGCCATTGAAGAGGGAAATCTTGTTGAGGAAGGCCAAGACACAAAGCTCTTCTCCTGCTTGAATGACTGCTCAATCCAGGAATAAATATTTCTAATCTCTTATAAAACTGGCTGCAATATAGTTTTTGTAAAAGCTGTGAAATTTAGTGTTTACCTTTGTACTCTTTTACTCTATTTTAAATTATATGTACAGCAAAAATGCCTCAGTAGCCAGCTTTAGTCTATTCTGGCAAGTTTTCTATAGATTTGATAATTAGTATAAATTTAGGATCATCTGTTCAACCATTTCAGCTTCATTTATAGTAGCCATGTCACTTTTTGTGGCCACTGCAGACTTCATCAACTTTTGCATTTTGTTTGTTAATGACAATTTGTAAAACAAGATGGTCATAGTGGGTTTAGTGTCTGCACAGTTATTGGTGGCATTTGTGTTAACCTCTCACTCCTAGAATCTATTGCCTAAGACTGTCATGACATAGGTATTTTGTATTTTGGATATCCTACTTTTGTTTTGAACTCATTGTTAATGTCACTTGTCTCTTGAAATTGAATTCTGATGGAGTTCCCTGTGGCCAGAGGTGGATGTTCCCTATAGCTGGAGGTCAATACTTCCAGCAGAATAGACCTAGACACTGCAGAAGGTGTTTATTCCTTTGTGTGCATCTGGCAGGTGAAAGAGGGAGGACAAGCCCTCCACCAGTACCTTTATTCACCTCCCTTAAGATGCAACTTGGCTGTTGAGAGCTGGAAAGGGTTGGAGCTGAATGGCTCCAAAAACTGCTCTAAGTATCTGCTGTTCAGCAGTATATACAGTGCAAGTTTTTGCCTTTTTCCTTCTGGAATCCCATTGTGGGCCCCATTTTCTCTGAGAAGCAGTTAATTCATGGACAGGGCATCCAGATGGGACTCTTGTACAGCCAAGGGTACTGGCTTAATGAATTCTGCTTTGTTTGAAACAGTGATCAATCAAGAGTCAAACCCCAAACTCTAAGGATGAGACCAAGTCAGATTCCTTGTTTTTCTCACTTCCTAAACCAGCTGTATCCATCCGGATTGGAGAAGTTTATTTGATTTTCTTATTTACAAACAGCAATTTTGTTGTTTTGATTCATGATGCCCCCAGAACTGTTGGTGTTATGTTCCAGGATACTCCTGTTTGCAGGTGTAGGTTAATCATACTGGAGAGCAATTTGCAGTGTTTTGGGATAATGAGGAAGGATGATCTCACTGGAAAATCACATTATGTTAATTGCTTAATATGTGAGCATTTCTTCCCCTTTTCTGTCTGCATAGAGGGAAAAAAACCAATTAAGTGGGAATTCAAGCTTTTTAATGATTAAGCAAAATGGCTCAAGATACTTTCATAGTAGTCTAAAACTCCCCCTGAGAAAGACCCCTTTAGATGAACAAAAATTTTTGTGCAAACTTTAGTCCAGCTTCTGTGAGTAAGTTACTAAGTATCCAGCCCTGGGAAGAATCTAGTGACCATGCATTTATTCAGTGCATGGGGATAGTGCTGACTCCCAGCATCTCTGTGTGCCTTCACAATCTCCTGCTGGCATCTGAACTGTAGGAGCTGACTGGGAGTGTGCTGTTATCCCTGTCCACCATGGGACACTAAGTCTGTTGCATCTCAAAAATGGTACTTAAATTCTTAATTAGCTCTTAAACTCTTAATAATGCAGGATGGGTTATGCTCAGCTGAAGGATGGTGCCACCTTAGCTTGCTGTGAAGCTGATTGCGTCTATGATTACATCTGTTCTTTAAATCTCCTGAGGGATATTGCTTCTTGGTTTTGTAATGAAGGGAATTAAAAAAAATATTCTGTTGATGCTGTTTCCTATGGTTCTTGGGTTTATTTATTAATCACTTGCTTGGTGAATTATTTAGGATGCATTCTAAGATGTACCTGATTGTCCTTTTAAATGCTTCATGTTCATACATTACTTTATTCTGGAAAGGAGGATAAATGGTTGTGTTTCTGAAAAGAGATTTCTGATTGATTGTAGATGAAACAGGTAATGCTCCTTACACTTAGGTTGCTTCATTTATTTTTGTTAGAACCCATTTTCAATTTCTAGTAGGTGTGCTAGACTTCTTCTTGGGCTGGATGTCTGCAGGCTGAGATCATAATCTGCTGATAAAAATCTAACTAGGTAAGTAATTAGGTTTTCTCTAACATAATCAGAGATTCTA
Organism: Struthidea cinerea; assembly: GCA_013397865.1. NCBI lineage: Eukaryota > Metazoa > Chordata > Aves > Passeriformes > Corcoracidae > Struthidea > Struthidea cinerea. Next base: position 159,270 of record VZTI01004192.1, read on the forward strand.
ACTGAGCATGTTGTTTTCCTCTAGAACTGGACATTCTGCTGAGGCGTTATCCTGAGATAAAGAATGTATCATATTTTTCAGCCTTTTGGAGTAATTTTTAAAATCCACATTATAGGCACTTCAGAAATGCAAACCAAGTACCAAAATTAGGAAAAGCCAGAATAGTATGCTTGAAACTAAATGAGTGAAAGGCAAGAGTCAGAAAGAGCAAGGCTTCTGTCTTGCTGACTTACTTATGGTCTTGCTGTTCATAAACATGAGTTCCAACTTAGAGAGCTGGATTCTGTATTAATAAATAATTTTAGAAGAAACCCTTCCCTAGAATTAAAAAAAAAAAAATCACTTAAGTCAAACTTTTGGCAATGAATCGCGTTTCTTTTGTTTTGGATGTCAGCATTGTCAGCAAAGGTCAGATGTGCTGAGCAGTCTCTGCAGCTGCCATGGAAATCAGCTGGAGCTGTGCCTTGGATACCAAGAGCACTATGAAAGTGCAGAGTACAACTGTGCTTCATTTTACAACATGGGCATAGGAGGTCAGCACTTACTGTTAAAACAATTCTGAGATAATAGGAACAATAAATAGAACCACTGTAATTATTTATTGACTGTCAGCATCATGCTATGCCTCCAAAACCTGTGCTCTATTTATAAAGTCTTTGACATTTAATTTCTTCTGTCGATTTAAACTTGTGGTATTTATATTGTTAGCCTCTTCGAGTATCAATTAAGAAATATATGGAAACACTTTAACAGTGCTTGTGAAACAAACTAAGCCAAATGTTGGCAGTATCTCAGTGCACCTTTGCATGACTGTGTCACTGAGACCGTAGGAAGGTTTAAAGAGGTGCCTCTGTGATGCAGATGTATTTTGATGGTCTGAATAGTCACTAATTTTTTAAAAGTGAAGCAGATCTGAATCTATTTTTTTTCTTTTTTGCCTTGTACCCTTTCCACGTGATCATGTTGTTTGCAGGTCTTACTGACTTTGCCCTGAAAAGGGAAGTCTCTCCTGCTCTTTTAAAAAAATCTTTTTAAGTAGCCATAGAGCTTTCAGCAGCAAGAGTCCTCAGTATGTTTTGTTGCTGGAAGAATATCTTAAAAATTATGACTGAATTATGGATATCTCAAAATTATTTTTTTTAATCTCCTGAGAGGCTTTCTGAAGTATGCAATTTATGCTTTTTTCACTTAAAAATAGTAATTTAAGGAAGAGGAAGGGAGCAGGGAAAACCCATTCTGTTTTAGCACAATTAAAATAGTGTTCTGGTGTGACAAACTGGTGGAATCTTCCATCCCTTTAGTTATTTTGGAACTTTACCATTCAGCTCATCTAAGTGTGAAACTTCACATTTAAACACTTATTTTGAAAGGCAGACAGATCTTGTCTGGGGAGAGGAGAGTGTGGTTGGTGGGTGTTTTTATAACTGCTTCAGTCATTACTTTCGGAGTGAAGACATGGCTCCATTAACTATTTTCAACATCAGCAAGTGCTTATGGTTAAGTGATGGGCCCTTGCAAACCCAACACTGAGAGCCTTCAATACAGGGATCAGTTTTAATAGACACAGCTCTTTCTGATGAGGTATGGGTTGTCTAGATATCACAGTTTGCCTCTTTATAAACCTCAGCAGGGTATTCTGTATTGGTTGGCTTTGATAAATGCATTAATCTGAAATTTTCAAAAGCTCCAGAGCCGTTTTCACTCATAATGCTTTAATTGAATTCAAAGTTTTGTTGGTAAGAGTAACCAAACTCTGATTGCTCTGACAGCATTTCTGTGCAACACTTGTGTATGTACTGCATTGAAACATGTATTAGGTTCATTTTCCTGTCCCAAATCCTAAGAAATTCTGCACTTTTCCCAAATGAGTACACAGAATTGTACCTCAACATTAAAATGAGCATTCACTCCAATTTGAAAAGCCATGTCTCTCAAAATTCATCTCTACTGGCCTCCGTCGTTAAATTAGTTGTGTCACTTATTTAAATGTTGCTCATATTTCAGATAGTAGGATGGGAAATCACAAGCCCTGAGCTGCCAGCTGCCCGTGCTGCCTCATCTCTGTGGAACAGCCTGAGCAGTCTATCAGGCAATATGTATCATGTGTATAATAAGGTTTGGGGCTTTTCTGAATCTGGTGGTAGTTCCTGTCTTCTCCAGATGCACTTGGCCTCCTTTCTGGGTCTCTGTCTGTGGAAATACATGTATGTAGACAAGTTACACGTCTATAGCACACTCGGCTGCTTGACTCAGCCTGGCTTCCAGACAGCCAAATTTCAGAGAAATTGGAAATTTTGGAGACATTAGAACTTTGTGTAAATGCAGTGGATATGGGCATTAAGTTGAACAGCTGCCTCTGTAGCAAACCTCAGCTCCTCATTCCCATCCTGAGCAGCATTCTGCCTCAGCCACCAAATGTCCCTGTATCTATGTGTGTGCACCAGTCATCCACCCAGGCTGGACAGGTGTTTACCTGGGCTTCCTGGGGCAGTCATGTAGCTGCTCCTGATGCTGTGCCTCTCCCTGGCACGGGTTACACTCCTCGTTAGAACTGCAATTCCCACAAGCAATCCAGCTCTGAGCATCAGAAGTTGACACACACGTCCTGCTGTTGGAATTTTCCTTATGTCTCCTGCAGCCCTGAAGAACCCAATGAGGTTTTGTATCTTTTAAACCCCTCCCTATTCCTGCATTTCCACATTGTTTCTAATGTTCTTTAGACAAAAAGGGACAAACTGTGACGGCTGATGAATAAACCATCTCCCTGTGCCCATCCAGAGATAGTATCAGTGCACAGCAGAATTTAAGGGCATATTTGTACCCTGAAGTGTGGTAAAAATACCTAAGTTGATTCCAAGTAATCTGGTGTGTTCATGCAGTATTCCTGGCTGTGGGCTTTTTCTGAAGCATTAAGAGATGCAGGCAAGAGCATAATCTTCCAGAATTTTGCAACAGCTCTGAAACTGCAGTTCCACAATCTTTGTCAAATGTCTTTGCCTACACTCAGGTGACAGGAGAGTTAGGCTACTTGGCCAGGTTTCTTTAAAGTGTTTGAAGAAGGGCTATACAATCTGAGTTCTCAGTGAAGCATTTAAGTTTGTATCATTCAGTGGTTTGTCCAAGTTATAAAAGCTTAGATTGATGTCCTCATAGCTGGGCTGATTCTCAGCATAGGTGAAGGTTTCAGATCTGAGAGTTTATTACCACTAAAAAGGAGCCATCTCACCCCTTCTTACACCTTTATCACTTAGCTTGTGTTAGCAGCAGCATTTGTTGGACTCTGATACCACTGCTTAATCCAATGGAAAAATATCCACCAAAAACCCCATCCTATCCCCATGTCCAAAACTTCCACCCTAACCTGGGGATTCTTTTGCTGTTAGTCATCTGAACCATCACAGAAGCTTTTCAGCATCACAGGTGGTTGAAAGAGAGGTACAGGGCTGCACAGCAAGAGGGTGAGAAAGGTAGGTAAAGACAACCAAAAGGGCCTGGGATCTGCACTTCCAGGAGAGTGAAGTTGAAGGACAAGAGTTGAAGTGCTTTCCCATGGGATCAGTTGCCCACACTTCTGATGTTGTGCCTTGCAGAAATAGTTCACATTGCGACACTTCATTTCCCTGTATTTTTAATATAATTTACTCCTGTCTGTGGATTTCTTTTTGGGTTTTTTTGCCATTTCTAGGAAGAAATCCCTCCCTGTGAGGTTGGTGAGGCCCTGGCACAGGTTTGCCCAGAGAAGCTGTGGCTGCCCCATCTCCCCTGGAAGTGTCCAAGGCCAAGTTGGACAGAGCTTGGAGCAACTTCGGATAATGGAATGTGTCCCTGCCCATGGCAGGGGGTGGGATGAGATGGGCTTGGAGATTCTTTCCAACCCAAACCATTCCATGATTCTGTGATTTCAATGGGAGAAAGAGCAGGCAGAGAAAGTCAGTGAAAAGCAGGTTCTAAGAATGTACTTTTCTCTGCCAGGGAAGAAGCCAGCTTATAGTAGTGCCTGTAGTTGGCTGTTAGTTACACACTGCTTGTACAGGAGTCTTTAGTGTATGGACGAGCAAATTCCCAAAGAGCTTACAGTTTTTCTGTTGAACTGTGAGATAAATAGCTTGCCTCTCAAATATGCATGTCTGTATGTGTATAAATACATGGTTTTATATGAGCCAGATTGCGGCCTCTTTTGCATTGCTTTTGGCAGAACAGGTTTTCTGTGTTGTTCTACAAATGGCATCCAAAATACCTTGTGGTAACTCAGCATTGAGGAAGGTGTTTTTTCCTTCATAAAGTTATTTTTAGATGTATGTATATATATGCATATGTATACACACACACCCCCCCTCCCCGCACGTCTGTGATTCACCTACAACTGACAGATGAGGATTGCCATAGGTATTACTAAAATAATGTGTGATTTCTTATTAGAGAAATTCTTTAGAATGACAAATCCATGGATGCAGAATCAGGCTCATACTGACCATGTGTACGTCCATGGAAACAAAATTGTCTTAAAAATAAATGACACGGTTGTGTTTCCTACTGAGTTTGTCATGACACAGCTGCAGAGGGGGGATTTTCCTTTAAGTGCTTTATCAAGATTCAGAATTGACCTTGTCTTACTATTTGCTTCCAGATTAAATAGGAAATGGATGGTTTAACTCCTATACAGATCAAGTCCCTGGGCTTGAAAAGCCTCCTTTAAATTAGAATTAGTGGTTCTCAAATAATTCTTCTGAGCACTTCATCGTACTATAATTATTACTTGGAAATTTTCAAATTTTCTGTCACATTATCCTTCTATTTGACATCAAAAACTGCTGCCCGGACAGTTCTGCTGTGAAACTAATACCTCTCATCTGTAGGCACCACACACCTCCTGGCCTGCACACAGCAAGAAATACAAGCTTGTGTGTTAAAAATGCTGCAGGAGCCAAATTCACTGTGCAGGAGCTTGTTCCAGTGTTGAGTACATAACATATACTTTTACAATTTGTGAATGATACACATGTTCTTCAAGTTAGAATATGGCTTATCAGTATTAATTGGGGAAGTGATTCCAGAGATGAAGCTGCAGATACACATCAAGGAACTTCTCCCACAGTCTAATCCTTTTTATAACTATTTATTGTTATAAAAGTTCTTTCAGTTAAAAAAGTATTGAAAGGGTAAAGACTTTAAAACCTTTGAGAAATTTTCTGTTCGTGATTTATGCAGGCTCAGTATTAGCAAATGTACAAAAAATGTTTCTGCATAATTTTGTTGGAAAGTATGATCTGGAATGGGTCCACATTAAAGCATTTTAAAAAGAAATTCCTCTAATATTTATTTGGTTTCTCTCCAGAGGGATCTAAGAAACTCCAAGGACCAATTTCAAACCATGAAAAAAATCTGGTTTGAAATCATGTATGTTATTGATGCTGCCAACCGTCCCTCAGAGGTGCCAGAACTCTTTATGAGCATCCTTGAAATCTTGGGAAAATCCTGTGGTGTGTCGAAGCATGGACTTTATAGCCATTTGTTCTGTTAAATTCCATGCCTTGAAGGGTGCAGAGGAAGCACTGATTCCCCTTCGAATGGCTGCTCACAGCCTGGCTGCCGGGATTGGCGGGGGGGTTAGGGGAGAAACCTTTTGGCACCAGGGTAGTTGTGGTCCCAGCCACGGTGTCTGCGGGTATTTTGGACAGTCTTTAAGGTCCCTTCCAACCCAAGCCTTTCTGTGATCCTATTTTAGCATAGTTCTGCTCTGGGAGAGCTGGGTTGCACCATTAATGCTATGAATGTGATACATAAGGTTTATTATTTATTAATCAGTTCTGTAATTCTCATGTTATCCAATAATTTTCCCTAGCGTGGTGTAAGCTATTTGCATTCTTCAGATCCCACAAGTCTGTGAAAGTTCAAAATGAAAAAGACACCATGGGTAATGATTTTTGTAGTCACCAAGTTGTATATTAATTGTATTTTTTCACCAAGAAGAATAGTTACACATTTTAAGACCTTTCTCAATTTTACATGTTTTACCACAACTATTTCTGTCTTTTCTGCTCCTGGCATTTCCAACATAAACAAACAGAAGGGAGATATAACTCAACATGTTGCAATATCAACATTGCAATATCTTTTCAGGTTTGGGGTTTTTTTTTAGTTTTAGGGTATTCAGAGCAACCGTGGTTGCTGCTGTACTGAGGAGGAAGGGATATCTTATGGCAGGAGCCCAGGAGGGGGAGGTGAGCTCAAGATGTCTCAGAACTTTAGGCTTACACTTCACAGATTGTTTTATCAAAGCAGATCGGTTCCTGGGCTATATAAACCAGGCAGCACAATGCAGATTGCTGGTTTTGAGGGGGAGGAGGAGTTTAGTTCATCACTGGTGGACATCATGCGTCTTATTTTCTGAAATTAATTTATTTGGGAATGAATGTGAAGAGATGTTTAGATTAGGATGGATAACAATGATTTCAGGGTTAGGCCATTGAACTCCTGGGGACCAGGTGCACCCTATCAATTGTGACCTCGTGTCTGCAGAGAAGATAAGAGACTGCACTTACGTTTGACAGTGCTGCGTGACTCCTGGAACCCAGCCGATTCTGAACCCCATCCCAGGGCTTCACACTCCTGTTCCTCCCCTTGCCCGTGCCTGGCACTGGTGCTTGCACCCCCTCTGCTCCGCTCTGCCAGCCAGCACATCCTCCAGAGCCCCACACTGCGCTTGCGCCCATCCTCCAGCGTTTGGTACACCCAGTTGGAGGTAAAGGCAGCCGCGTTGTTAAGGATGAGTGAGACCAGGGCTACCAACACAGCTGTGGCTACCAGTTTCTGGACAGTCATATCTGACTGTCAGCTTGGTGCCAGTCTCTAATTGCAGACGACACAAGGTCCCAGTCAGCTGCAGCACATTGAAATTGGGCTGGGAACAGGCGGCTGCGCTGGGGTGTTATGTGGGGCTAGAGGACATCACCGTTCATTCTTGAAGTCAACTCCAGAGGGGTTTCTAACCAAGGAAATGAGAATTTTGTGAGGTAGATAGGAGAATTCCATAAAATAAGAACACAAAGAAGCTTTTTTAGGTCCTTCCCAGTGTTGGCTTATCCACCTTCTTGCACTTTGATAAGTAATGCCAGTCTCGTGGTGAACTGGATGACAGGGAGGTCCATTCCGTGTTGGATGGGGCGAATCCAGACAGAATCCAGTCTCGGGGCAGGAGAGCCTGAGCTGAGGCGGGGCAGAGGCGGGATGGGATGCTCGCCGTAGCCTGCCGAGCGCCGGGTCCTCCAAGCCAACCAGCGCTGCTCCAAAAGCCTGGCTTTGTGTGCAAATTTCAGAATATCCTGCAAACGGTGACAGATGTCATCCTCTCAAAGCCAAGCCGAGCCAGAGGGGAATGCGGTCATCGCAAAGGTGGTCTGCAAGTCTGGAGTATCTCGAGGAGGTTGCTCTGCCGTGTCCCTCTCCGAAGAGCCGAGCTGTGAGTGCCGGGACGAGAACAGCCACTGCGGTGAGGAAAAGGCCCCCCCACCTCCCACCAAGAGGAAATGGCTGTTTTTGTGGCTCCCTTTTGTTTGGCTCCGGGGGC
>VZTI01004192.1:166899-203420 GCA_013397865.1 Struthidea cinerea
AAAAAAAAGAACCACTGCCACGGCAGTCAAACATTAACAGGATGTGTTTCCTGAAAGGAAAAGACTATGGAGACTTCTAAAGTTGTCCCTCCTCCCCTCGGAGAGCCCTCTCCCCGCCTCACGCCTCCTCCCCTCGCCGCTGCCCCCAGCAGGGCTGCCAGGACCCGCAGCGTCTCGGGGAGCCCGAGGAGCACAGCGGAGTTCCTCGGGAAAAGGAGAGAAGGAAATCCCAGCGTCAGCCCTCGGAGCATCAGCTCTGTGGAAGCGGATTGAGGAGGGGGATTTTGAAATACCTTTTACTAGAAGCAAAACAATATTGGGGTTCGCTGCTGGACAGCGCGACGAAAGCGCTGCGGGGGTGCCGTGATGGCCGCGTCCTCTCTGCACCATAGGAGGGACCGTGGCAGATAAATAGGGAGTATAAAATCTCGAGATTTTCAACCCGGTAACAGAACAGTTTGGGGGAGTATAAAATCTCGAGATTTTCAACCCGGTAACAGAACAGTTTGGGGGAGTATAAAATCTCGAGATTTTCAACCCGGTAACAGAACAGTTTGGGGGTGTCTGCAAAGGCAGGGACAAGTGTTGGGGTGTGAGTGAGGTTGAGAGTCACTGCACGGTGCCGGTGCGGGGCTGGCACAGCCCGAGCCCGAGTCCCGGCGTGCTGGGAGCAGAGCCTCGAGGGACGCTGCCCGCCCCGCTCGGTGCCCAGGGCGTGGAAACGCTGCTGCCGTGTGCCCGATGGGATGTCCCCGCTGACAGCCCAGCCCGGAATGGACTGCCACAGGGCAAGGCAGGTGCTGCTCTGATAAACGGGTTAAAGAGAGTTGTTGAGGGCATTCCAAACTGTCCTTGAACCTGGGTGTTTCCAGAGTGGTCTTGCCCAGACTGGCTCTCCAAAGGGCTGTTTGCTGTTCCCATCAGCTGCCTCGGCAGCACCGGGACGAAGACAGGGATTCTGGTGGGCACTGCCCTGCGGCCGGGTGGTACTGCCTGGGGTTCTGCCCTTCCTGAGCTGAGCCGGGCACAGCTCTCCAGGCTGCCTAAATACCGCACGAGTGTAGCATTGCCTCGTACACAGTGAACCGAAGGCACGGCATCTGGTCAGCACTGAGGACACCTGGCACAGACCTGCCTCGCCAGGCGCCGCCACACCTGAGGGGCTGGCACAGGAGTTCACATCCCTGTAACCAGTAACATTGGATTAGAAACTAATTTAATTTTGTAGTGGCACTGTCTTACCAGGCAAGGCCCCTAACCAGCTGATCTGCCCCAACCCAATACACAGAAGCAAACTGGTCTGAAATTTTTTGCAAGGCAGCATTTTATTTTCAAGACTTCTTGGTGAGAGAAGGTGAGAGAGAAGCTATATGCTCCTATAATTAGTTTTCAGCTACTGATATTGAATGTACTAACCTGGCCATGAACTCAACCCTCCTCCATGTGCTCTGATAATTTTTAATCTTTAAACAAATTCAGCTTTAAGTACTTCAAGCAACTTCATCCCTTGAGAGCATGATAGCATCTTTGGTTTCTCTTTTTCCCTGTGATTGGTCATGTTTCTGTACATTTCTGGTTTTAGAACTTTCAGTATAAACACACCAGTGTCTGCCATTCTTCAAAGAAATTTCCTACCAGCAATGACCATATTTGCATATTTTAAACTCCTTGGGTTATTTGCTATTATGGTTCTGTGTTTATCATAAGCCAGGGATTCAGCAGCAAGGCAGATGATTTTTATATACAGATAATGCCAGGAGAGATTTATGTTTAGGGAAAAGTCACACACCTGCTTCTGCCTCTCCCCATTTGATTCTGTGATTTGATGAAGTCTGAGTGTGTATTTTCAGCAGGGCCCAAGCTTCCTTCTCATGTAACATTTAAAAAAATAGCAATTATATTTTACAAAGGCTGAACAAATCAGTCTAATCATAGAATCATAAAGGTTGAAAAAGATGAAGTCCAGCCATTTCCCCAGCCACAGACTCATGTCCCCAAGTGCTACATCCACACAGCTTTTAAGTCCCTTCAGGGATGGTGACTTCACCACTGCCCTGGGCAGCCTGTGCCAGTGCCTAACCACCCTTTCCATGAAGAAATTTTCCCTAATATCCAATTTAAACAGTATGGGAATCCTGATCCTTAATAAAAAACAACCTTAGTGAATGTTTCTCTGCTGACAAACAGGCAGTAGGATGTGCGTTTTGCAGCACTGGCTGCGTTCTGTGGGGCACAGGGGTTTGTGTCATGCAACCCACATGGAGCAATCTCTTGGTTTTACGAGGGTAAGTTTGGAACAAAGCTATGTATTCAATGGGCTATTATAGATATATTCTGTAAAGCTGCTGTATCAAATGCGCTGTTTCTGCCAGGGAAGAGTTTTTCGGAGTAGCCTCATCAGCTTTCAGTGTTTGGATCATCCATGAAAAATGCCTGACTTTTCTTAGAGTAGGTCATATAATATCATTAACACTGTCAAGAGTTTCATTGAACTGTTACAGCTTTTCATCTATTACTTAGTTCCTTGTTGTCTTTTAGTCGCATGGAAAGATACAATAAATGCATTTTAAAAGCATCAAACCTAATTTAGCTACATCAGATAAAGCCTCATTTTCTCAAGTCCTTAGAGTTTTCCAGTCTAGTGGAAGGTGTCCCTGCCCATGGCAGGGGTTTGGAACAAGATGGTTTTTAATGTCCCTTCCTACCCAAACTATTCTGTGGTTCTGTGATTATCAATAATATAACATTATAGGATGCACTATTAATTTGTTATATATAATGTTTATATTATAGGGCCCAGTTCAACAAAGTGGGGCCCAAACTGAAAAGAGAGATTTTCTTTTTACCCTGATCCTGATCAATGTTCATTTTCCAAATATAGCCCATTAAATAGAGGGAGAAAAGGTTTTTCAGTGAGATGCTTCAGACATACAAATCGCCAGCACCTCTAAATAATATTCCATTTTTTTCTTTAAACTTTCGTGCTAAATAGGCAATGAAAAATATATGGGAACAGAAGGGTTTATGAGATCAGACTGTGGATGCTGTAAACACAGTTCACACAGAAAAACAGATGTGAAAGGTCAGATACAAAGCAAGGAAACTTCTATCAAATATGTGGTAAAATTTGTGTCCACTCCTAAAAGACGTCAGCATTTGCTTCCCAAATCCCTGGCACTGTGGATGTGGCCTGGAGCCTGGGGAGCTCGGGGTGCAGCAGTGGATGGTGCATCCTTGTGCCTGGTGGGGGGCTTGGGGCTCCCAGGCTGCTCAGGATGCCTTCCCATGGCTCTGCTCCCACTGCTGCTGCGCCTGGGCTTCATTAAGTTTCCAGCTTCGGCTGATGAAGTACAGATGTGAGAGGCTTTCCAAGGGGGATGAAAGGAGGAGGAGGGGAGGAACAGGAAATTCCTGGAGTCAGAGCTGGGGGCAGGGAAAAATATTACTTGGCATTTTATATGGACAGCAGGGCCAGGCCTGGAAAGGAGGGTTGCTGCCTTTTAGGGATGCATGGACAGATTCATCTTTCTCGCTACACTAGCAGCTGTTGGGGGATAAACTGTAGTTTTCCCTGGGATTTAAGTGAATCTGTTCAGCACCTCCTGTTCCTTCACCAGACCCACATCCATCTGCCCACGTTTCTGAGAGGCAGCATAACTTGTGCTGGTGCTGGAGGTGTGTGCCTGCCAGGGAGGTTGTGCATCTCAAGGCTGAGGCTGGAAGTGGGTTGTGGGTGCTCCCAGGATCCCCTCCCCTCCTCTTTCCTACCCTTTCTTCTCCGTGTACCTTATCAGAGCACTGTCCCTCTTGTGAAGGGTGTGTCTGCTGGAAAGAACCAGTCTCTGCTGCAGCGGCATGGGGACCGTGGTGTTGCTCTGCCCTGTGCAGCTGCTAACCAAACCCAGTGGGGTATGGGAACTCCTCTGGGCAGAGCAAGGCTGGGTTCCTTAGGTGAAACACTCCTTCAGGTGTTTCTGCAGGGCAGAAGCAGAAGAAGGAATGGTCAGAGGGAGTCAGTTGTCTCACATGCCATTGGTTCTTGTGCTGGTGAGCTGCTCTGATCATGTCTCTCATGATGCCATGATGATTTTTTCTTTTATACCCCTTTTATATACCTTTTTATAGCTTTTTGTATTCTTAGTGTTTTTTAGCCTACATTCTTAGACTTATTTTGTTAAGTTAAGAGACTAAAAATCTTAGAAGCCTCCTAGTTAGGGATCAGTGTGCCCCAGATACCAAGGTCCTCTCCAGAACACATTTTGTAAACTGAGATAGAACCCTTCAGGGGAAGGTTCCTTGGGGAGGGGGGCTCACTCGAGCCTCTCACTGGGGAATCTTTGATAGATATGCTAATTAGTAAGACCTATAATGGGATACCCGATCTATTGGGTGCACTGCAGTGTGCATGGAGGTGCATTCGACCTGGACATGGTGCACCTAAGGATCCTTAAAATAAATACAGAGGTAAAACCCCTTTTTTCCCTTCTAACTGTGTTTGATTCTTGATTTTAAGACCAGGAAAAGGCATCACTCAGAATCTTAGAAACATGGAATGGTTTGGGTTGGAAAGGACCTTAAGGACCATCTAGTACCAACTCTCTGCCCATGGGCAGGGACACCTTTCTTTGGTGTTCCTCTTGTCTCTTGCTGTGGTCTCTGTGCTGTGTGAGTCCATGCAAGCTGTGCTCTGCCATGAACACTCCCAAGTTCAGTGTCTTTGGTGCAGTTTGAGCCTGGTGTGCTCACCGCCTGCCCAGGTGGGGTGGCAGAAGGCATCGTCTGCCAGAACAAAACCAACTGCAGAGTGCATCAGCTGCAGATGTTTCTCCCTCTGAGTTTGTTGCTGCCCCCAACGTACCCACATCTGGAGCCTCTCAGGTTCATTTTGCAAATGGTTTGGAGTGGAGAAGAAAGAGGTGGGATGGCAGAACTCCATCTCCTCAGGGCAGAGGTACCTGGGTGCCCACGTGGCCCACAGGCAGGTGCGTGGGGCACAAGAGCTCCCAAAGAGGCGTTCTAAGGGCAGCTGCTCCTGCTCAGCAGCTCCTGCTGAACTGTTGCCATCCAGGAAAGCATAACACAGATGAGAGATGATGAGCAACATCTCCTAAATCCTGCTGTGACTCTCTGCATGCTGTTATCTTTTAACTTTGTACTTCAAAATACACTGTGTAGTCTATTTCCTCTCAAAAGTTTCCACTCCCTGTAGTCTAAATAAGAATTCTCATCCGCTCGCCTGTTTGAGCCCATGAACTCTCCTCTTCCTGCATGGAGGGACTTGAGAGCTGTCAGAGCTCTGAAAAATAAAGACTTTGATTTCCTTTCAGAAACTCACTGTTAGTCAGCTTGACAAAGCCCAGCACAGACGTGTGTTCCTTCACCCAGAGCCAGCTGGCTGTTGGCAGCTTCTTCTGGCACACTGCAGAGCTTGGAAAATATACTTCTCCTCATGTGCTGTGAAGCACGGTTGTGCCCAGGCACAGCCTTGAGCAGCTTTTCCTAAGAACAGAATTCAACTAGCTGTGTTGGTCAAAGCCAGGTGAACATAACTGACACCGTGTTAATCATGTCAATGTTCTTTAAAGGTGGTTTTCCCACCTTTCCCAGTTCCAGATACAGATAGTGTCTGGAATAAAAGAGAAACCAGTTCCAACTTTTCAGAAATTAGGAAAGTCACATCTGCTGACACAAGCAGAATTTCTGTATTGAGTGGTGATGCACAGAAGGATCTAGCACTGTCAGGCCCTTCCAGGTCTGAAATGACCATGCTTTATTTCAGTGTTCCTTTTGGCTCCTTGGCTGGGGAGCTTGGACACGTGAGAGAAGAGCATGAGGAGGCTGTATTTGAATACTACTCAGTTGTAAGAAAGGCAGCACTCAGACATGCATTTTTGCTTTTTTAAACCAGAAACACTTCTGATCTTCCTGAAATTTGTCCCTGATTTATTGCTTCTGTTCCTTTTTTATATTCTCTATACTGTTTGTCCTCAGTGAAGTCTATATCACTTATTTATGTTGATTACTACCTGAAACCTTTATATGAGTTGCACTGCAAGTAAAAGATGCTCTAATTCTAAAGCAAATTATGCAAAGAATTTCTCCTGTGCCTTTTCTTAGTGTATGTGTCGGAGAGCACGTCAGGGTTCACCTGTTCTGCTGCTTCCCGGTTAGTCACTTTCCCCTGTTTGTGCTGGGCTTTCCCACAGCCACTGGAAACAGAAAAACATTTTAATCATAGGAAAACTGGAAGGGAATTTGGTGGCAGGACATAAAGTGTCATTCTATTCTATTATTTTCTTTTTTTTTCCTGCTTTTAAAATTTAGATCTTTACTTTGTGCTGTGGTGGTGCCTGAGAACAGCACAGACCATACCTCTGCTGAGAGTGATGTTGAAAAAAACCTTATTTTGAATGCTTATGGTTTTTATTAGTCAAACATATTGCATGAAATTCTGAAGAGCCTCAAATGTGAATAGAATCTGTGAAAATCTTTGCTTGTCCTGCTCTGTGATAGTCAGTTCTGCTGAGCAATTCTGCTAGCCATTCCAGCCAGGAGCACGACCCTCAGCCTGTCCTGCCTTGCCTGGGCAGGGGACTTTGCAGTGTTAACTGTGAGCTCACAGCCCAGAGGAGTTCTCGTTCTGAGCATCACAAAGCTTTTCTTTTTGCCCATTCTATGCAAGTTTTAAATTAGAACATGGTTGTTTGGTAATTTGTTTCCTACACATCGTTCTCTATTACTGAGTAAAACAATTGGGCTCCCAGTAGCTGTTCAGTATTTAAACTACTCCAGACCGCAGCAGGAGATTTCCAGTGTGAGGCTAAGACTTTTCTCATAATTTTAGTTTTGATTTCTGAACATCACTGTGGGAGTATTGTGACTGTCTATAGGCTGCAGGTACAGCTGGATGGGCACGTGATAAATGTTTATATATGTGCAAACACAGAATCACAGACTGGTTTGGGTTGGAAGGGACCTTAAAGACCATCTAGTTCTACCCACCGCTGCTTTGGGCAGGGACACCTTCCACTATCCCAGGTTGCTCCAAGCCCCGTCCAGCCTGGCCTTGGACACTGCCAGGGATGGGACAGCCACAGCTTGTCTGGGCACCCTGTGCCAGGGCCTCCCCATCCTCACAGGGAAGAATTTCCTCCTAATATCCAATCTGAATCTCCCCTTTTTCAATTTAAAGCCATTCCCCCTTGTCCTGTCCCTCCAGCCCCTTGTCCCAAGTCCTTCTCCAGCTCTCCTGGAGCCCCTTTAGGCACTGGAAGGGGCTCTTAAGTTCTCCTCAGAGCCTTGTCTTCTCCAGGCTGAACACCTCCAGCTCTCTCAGTCTGTCTCCAGAGCAGAGGTATAACTGCTGTTCTTTAGACATTGGTGTAAATCAAATCCCACAATATTTCCTTAAGGTTGGGGTCATTCAGCCCAAGAACTGACCTTTGTGTGTGAGCCTGCTTCTGTTCCTCTTCAGTCTTCGCACAGCAACTGGAGTCTCTGTTACAGTCACCCCATTCCCAACGTACTGATGGTTTCCCCTTTCACACTCTCTCTCCTCACACCTCACCTGCCTTCCAGGTGACACAATAACAGCTCTCCTTTTCTTTCCCGTTTCCTGCAGTGAGGCTGTCTGGGAGAACATGGCTCGCATGTGCGTGAAGACTCAGAGGCTCGATGTTGCCAAAATTTGCCTGGGACACATGGGTCATGCAAGAGGAGCCAAGGCACTGCGGGAGGCTGAGCAAGAGCCAGAGCAGAAGGCCAGGGTGGCTGTGCTGGCCATCCAGCTGGGCATGCTGGTAAATCCCACAGCCAAGCTGTGAAGAGTTTATATCAGACTGTGAAAAATTACCGAGGGAAAGAAACTGCTGACTGAAGGAAACATCTTTTTAAAAATGGTTTATATGTGAAACATTTAACAAAAACCTGCTTTCTTGGGGCATAAGCCTCTTCCAAGCTTAATCATTCTAGGTTTCACTGGATTTTAAAAAGGCCGTATTTTATTATAGTTAAAATGTTTCAACAAACATGTTTTAAGCTCTGATATAGGAAACACAAGCTCCATTTTGAAATTATTTGTTTCTAGAGTGAAAGGCTAGAGCTGTGTGCTGTCACAGAGTGAGGGCTGACCTGAGGTTGTTGAAGGAGTGTAGGCAAAACAGACTTTTCCTGCAGAGCTGGAGAGCTCTGGTCAGTCACATTCATTGCCTGTGCTGTCCCAGGGATGCCTGGTCACCCAGATTTCTATCCTGACTTCTCCCATTGTGTGAGAAGGAACTTGGCTGGATCCAGCTCAGACAGAGGACAAGGTCTGGCTGTTCCCCAGAGTTGGTGTATGGAACAACTGTCTCTCGTTCCTCCATCTGGAGCCCAACCTGGCAGCAAATGCACTCCAAAGTGGCCCTTGTGTCTTGTGTCTGACTTCATTCCCCTTGATTGCCAACAGAACTGAGATCTAAGCTGGCTTTGAGACCAGCATTGTCATGTGGATTGAAAATTGACTGGTGCTAGTTAGAGGTGTGTGTGTTCCACTAATTTAATGTCTTCAGTAATGATCCATAAGAAAACCAGAAGTTTTTAGTTGGGGAACCATAAGAGATCCAGGCATATGATCTGTCAGAGGGAAAACCTGGGAAAGAATTTATGAAATAACCCACAGTCTATAGGAAATACTGAATTAAATAAAAAATATCAAGGTGCTATGGCAGCAAAAATCAGTTTGAGGAGACACCACATCCTGGGGCCTGGATTTGATAACTCCTGTCTATGTATTCAGGGCAGCTACAGCTGGAATGATGACTTCCACCCTTTAAGTATCTCATTACCAGAAAAAAGTTGGTGAACTGGAAAAGGTTCAGAGAAAATCAGTGCAAATTGCTCAGCACTTGGAAAGATTTCACAGACAAGGAAGTCTTGAAAATGGCCAAATAATTAGAATTTGGCTTGAAAAGGTATTTAGCAATCTACAGTTATTTGATGAGTATGAGAGAGACAGAGACAGAGAGACAGAGAGTAACTATTCTGAGTTAAAGGTAAGGAAAAAAGGAAAATTCAAGCTAAATGTTTGTAAAGGCTTCCTGGCAGAGAAAATGATGAGGCTGAAAAGTGTCAGTGTTTCTTCTCTTGGATATTTAGTTCTGTTTGGAAAGGTGGAAGGGAACTACAGCAAAACAAATGCAGTTCTACTGCTTTTTTCCATCTCGTACAGAATCCTAGGGCAGGCATCTTCCTTTTCCACTTTCTGTGCTTTTTTAAATTTGAAACAATAAGAGACAGAAAGTATTTTTCTGTCTTGGACAGATAATCTCAATTTACTAAAAATAGTGTTCAGCTGGACAGCAGTTGGGTGGAGCAGGAAAATGCTCCTTCCACAGGAGTTAGTACCTCTCAGAGCATAAAAATAATAGTTCCATATTTGCTCACCCTTGCGTCAGCATCGGCAAAACCCTCCTGTTCTAATTCTGTAATAAATTATTAACATTTATTCCCAGGAATGGAGCTCAGTTGTCCACGAACAGCATTGCTGCCTCTGAGACGTGCTGGGAGGTCACAGGGGTTCCCTGGCTTGCAGCACCTTAATTCCCAAACCCTGAGTGCCAGGATCTTCTCCTAAGCCTCACCCCTGGGTGGGCAGCATGGTCGGTAGCTGTACCCCCACCTAAGCATGTCTCCGTTTTTGGTGATTCGCAGTCCTGATGACAGCATTTGATCACTGAGGACTTGCTCGCGTCACCCCCCTCCCTCCCAGTCAATCCTGTACAATAAATGTCAGGATCTGAGTGCTTTCCTTGTTTTTACATAACCATCCTGTTTCCCAATAACGTGCTATTCCAGGCTACATGTATTTAGTTGCTTAAACCCCCTGCCGGAATGATTGTTGCTTTAATTGCATTGCAATGCCCTGCACTAATAAACTGCTCCGAGGTGCAGTGCCTGGTGTGACTGGCGCAGCGCACTCGGGGCTGACGGGCATTTTGGCTTGTTCCTCTCCCAGGAGGACGCAGAGCGGCTGTACAAGGCTTGCAAACGGTATGACCTCTTGAACAAGTTCTACCAGGCCTCCAACCAGTGGCAGAAAGCCATCGAAACGGCCGAGGCTCACGACCGGGTTCACCTGCGCACCACCCACTACAACTACGCGAAGCACCTGGAGGCAACCGGGCAGCAGAGCCTGGCGCTCACCCAGTAAGCACCAGCTGCGGGTACCTGGGGCACTGGGACCCTCGTTCTCCTGTGGAGACGGGTGAAGGAGGATGTCTGGTGATGACCAGTAAAAATTAATTAAAATCTTTTCCTGTTTCTAGTGCCTTCTGTCTCACAGAGTAAAAGAATTCCCAGTGAAACCTCCCAGCACCCTCTCATGCAAATAATGTGTAGTGTCGAAAAGGTCAAGAGTCTGTCAGGGACCCCACTCATACCCAGTCCCATGTTTGTCTCTGGAAGACCACTGCCATCTTTTCCTTCTTTTTCCATGACAAAACCAATTACTTGCTTTTCCTGAGAGTCCCAGACACAACTGCTGGAGCGGAATTTAGTTTGACTTGGTTGCCTCTGGTGCCTGGTCCTCTCCTGTGACTGCTGAGTCCCATGAGAAGTTAGGGGAGGGTATTTTTGATGTCTTGTATTTCTTGTTTGATATCTTGTTTTTAGATGAATTTTCCAATATGAAAGTTCCCATCATCATCATCATCCACATCATCCTATAAGGTCAACTCTGTTCAGAATCAAAGCAGAGCTCTGCTGTTCTCAGGCAGACCCACTGATGGCCATGGTGGGCAGTGGGGTGAGGAGGGATGGGTGCTGGGGTAAGGGCTGTGAGCTCCCAGCAGTGGCAGAGGCTGATGTTGCAGTAGGTGGCACAATGTGGAGCCCAGGGCATTTGTGACCTCTCCAGCCAGGTGTGCTTGATGCTTGGGGACCTTTCTGGAATACTTCTTTGGACCATCACTGGCACTTTTGAAGTATTTCCTGTGCTGTGAAAATCACACCTCCCTCATTCCAAGTGCCTGGCAGTACCACTGAACTTTTGACTGGTGGTGGTGCTGGTGGACTGCAACTGGTCTTATAGTGAACTTACTTATACAACTGAAGCAGTTATTGCTAGTGTTGTCAATTGATGGCTGGCAAACAAGATTAAGTGGATGTTTTACACAGAAACAGATAATATGGAGGTTGTCATTTCACATCTAATATGTTCTTCTTCTCTACAGCTATGAAAAGTCAGACACACACAGGTTCGAGGTACCTCGAATGCTCTCTGAAGACTTACAAGCCCTGGAGAACTATGTCAACAAGATGAAAGACAAGTCAGTGTTACGCTTGTTCCTTCTACATGGGGCTATCGTGTCTGACATACAACTCGTGATGAGAGCAAGGATGAAGGAGTGTGAATTCTCTCAGTCCCTTTCAGCCCCTGCCTTATCCACTATGACCCTCCCACAGCTTTTCAGGTTTATGCTGCACTTGCTCAAGAACTGTCACATTGGTTATCCAGGCTGACGTCCTGTATAGTGCAGACCTTGGCAGTGTCACACTTGGGTTGGGGTAGAGCATGTGTTCTAAAAAATGTGCTCAGTCTTTAGTTCAAGCTCTCTAGGAGTGAAAACCACAGCCTCTGGCAGTTCTTGTTGCTGCAGTTAATATTGTTGCTTTTCCAGGAGTCTGTGGAAGTGGTGGGCACAGTACTTGGAGAGCCAGTCAGACATGGAATCTGCATTAAAATACTATGCACTGGCTCAGGATTATTTTTCCCTAGTCCGTGTCCACTGCTTTCAAGGCAACATTCAGAAGGTAAGGCAGCCTGCTTCCATCTGCTTCCCGAGTTCTCATGCCTGGGAGGAGCATGGACACGAAGTAAAGCTGTACAATTCCCTCTGCAGGCTGCTGAAATAGCAAACGAAACGGGGAATGGGGCAGCCTCCTATCACCTGGCGCGCCAGTACGAGAGCCAGGAGGACATCAAGCAGGCCGTGCACTTCTACAGCCGGGCCCAGGCGTTCAACAACGCCATCCGCTTGTGCAAGGTACGCAGAGAGGTGCAGCGTGCCCACACCGCACAGGGTTCTGCCCTTTGGCAGCACCCAGTGAAAGTGGTACAGGGTGTTTGTGCCTATTCTTTCCTGAGCACTGCCTGCTCATGGATAGCCCATGATGAAGCTGCTCCTGGTTTCTGCTGACATCTTCTACCAAGGGTGGATCAATAAAGCCTTGGTGATTTGGAAAAGTATTTTCTTGACGAGCTCATCAGAAACTCCCTGAAAGAAATAATCATAATTTAAGCTGCAAGTTACTTGGGTTGTCGAGGTTTTACATAGAAGGGGGTGAGAGTTTAATACTGGGTGACAGTATAAAGCCACAGGCTTGCCAGAAGTTGGAATTATGAAATTTGTGTGTGCACACCCAGAGCCAAACCTTTGCTTTTGAACAGGCGAATAATTTAGATGATCAGCTGATGAACCTGGCTCTCCTGAGCTCACCAGAAGACATGATAGAGGCAGCCTGCTATTATGAGGAAAAGGGGGATCAAATGGACAGAGCTGTTATGTTATACCACAAGGTAAATGTTTTTTAGTAAAAACTCCCAAACTTTACACTGAAGCAGTTCCTACAGCAGAGGAATGTTAAATCAGCTGTGGTTTTTACTATGTCCTGTTTATTAGTAATTTTTTCATGGTAACGCTTTATTAAGCCACTGCAGGGCTCTGTAGTGCTCATTCTAGTCTTTGAAGCCTCATTCCTAATTTTACAGGCAGGACACTTCTCCAAAGCCCTGGAGCTGGCCTTTGCCACGCAGCAGTTCGGGGCCCTACAGCTCATTGCTGAGGACCTGGATGAGAAGTCCGACCCAGCCCTGCTCGCCCGCTGCTCCGGGTTCTTCATTGAACATGCTCAGTATGAGAAGGCGATGGAGCTGCTGCTCACGGCCAAGAAGGTGAGCCGAGCCCTCTGTGCACAGGTAGAGACAGGTGTGTACCTGCACATTCATCTGTGCAGCTAAACAGATGCAAGAGACACTTGTAAAGTTTCAAGATTCCTCTTAAGCCAGTAATTCAGGGGCACTGGCAGCTCAGCCCTGCCGAAATGCTGGGTACCAGATCAGTCCTGTGCTCACTCCTCTTTAACAAGCTTCTGTGGCTGGCTTTCTTCCACGTTTTGCAAGGGTACAGTAGCCCTTTTCTGGACAAGCTTTTGTATCGCTTACTCAGAATTTGCTCCTATATGGGAAGTAGTAAAATGTTTAACAAAATTTTTTAATTTATTTGCATTTACTGAAAATGTTATTATCGATCATGCCTAACAAACCTGACTTGTATGTCTCTGAAAATCTCATGTTCAGAGTCAAAATTGCTGTATCTTTAGTGGCACACTCATGTGAGAACAATGCTGTCATGGAAGAACAAACATGGTCTTAGCAAACAAAATGGGACAGTGTGCCTGACCAGGGGCTGATGTTGAGACACGTAACTACAGCCCAGTGTTCCGGACAGAGCATCCTCAGCTGCTTGTGTTCGTAGCTGATTTCTGTAGGTTAAACCACAAGCAACGTGAGGTGTCATGATAGTGTTTGCAACATCTCATTGCTCTCTTGCTCCCATCAGTACCACGAAGCTCTGCAGCTCTGCCTGGAGCAGAACCTGACCATCACCGAGGAGCTGGCCGAGAAGATGACAGTCTCCAAGGAATCCCAGGATCTCTCTGAGGAGTCCCGGAGGGAGCTGCTGGAGCAAATTGCTGACTGCTGCATGAGACAAGGCAACTACCACATGGCCACCAAGAAATACACACAAGCAGGAAACAAGTTAAAGGTCAGCCTGGATAGCCTCAAAACAAGGGTGTTTTGAAAAGTAAACCTTGAAGCAGACTTCCTACAGTAACTACCCAGATGAAACTTCTGAGCCATCTCAATGGTGGTTTTGCATTCACAATATTTTCCCCTCTCTCCCTCTGTGCCCCCCTTTCCCTTGCCAGGCTATGAGGGCATTGCTGAAATCTGGAGATACTGAGAAAATTATCTTCTTTGCGGGAGTTTCCAGACAGAGAGAGATTTATATCATGGCAGCCAACTACCTGCAGTCACTGGATTGGTGTAAGGATGCAAAGATTATTGCGAATATCATCAGCTTCTACACCAAAGGAGGGGCCCTTGACCTCCTGGCAGGTTTCTATGATGCATGTGCTCAGGTACTGCCCTTTCGATGGCTGCTGAAGGTGTTTGGTTTATTGGCTCTGGAGCAAGACCATCTCCTTTCTCCTCTTGCAGGTAGAAATCGATGAGTATCAGAACTATGAAAAAGCCCACAGAGCACTGACAGAAGCATACAAGTGCCTTTCCAAAGTAAAGGCCAGAAGCCCTGTGGAACAGGAAAGCAAACTTGGCCACCTGCAGAGCAGGATGAGTCTGATGAAGCGATTCATCCATGCTCAGAGGTGAGCTGCAGCATGGAGGGCACAGAAACTAAGTAACAGAAATATCATACCAGGACAGAAGTTGTAACAGCACCTGAAGTTTAATAAATAATTTGCAGCTTGCTGCAAAAAAAGCTGCTGGTACATTTTTCTAGCAGGGAAACCATAATGTGATTTTTAAAAGTGCATTTTAAAAGTTGCATTAAAGATGGAAAGGTAACCTGAAAGAGAAGACCAAGGGAGGTGTAGCTAGAAAGGCGATTATCATAAAATCACAGAATCACAGACTGGTTTGGGTGGGAAGGGACCTTCAAGCTCATCCAGTTCCAGCCCCTTCCATGGGCAGGGACACCTCCCACTATCCCAGGTTACTTCAAACCCTGTCCAGGCAGGCCTTGAACATTTCCAAGGACGAGGCAGCCACAGCTTCTCTGGGCACCCTGTGCCAGGGCCTCCCCACCCTCCCAGGGAACAATTCCTTCCCAATATCCCATCCATCCCTGCCCTCTGGCAGTGGGAAGCCATTCCCCCCTGTCCTGTCCCTCCATCCCTTGTCCCAAGTCCCTCTGCAGCTCTCCCGGTGCCCCTTTAGGCCCTGCAAGGGGCTCTGAGCTCTCCCTGGAGCCTTCTCCTCTCCAGGTGAGCACCCCCAGCTCTCTCAGCCTGGCTCCAGAGGAGCTCCAGGCCTTGGAACATCTTCATGGTCTCCTCTGGAGTTGCTCCAGCAGCTCCATGTCCTGCCTGTGCTGGGACCCCAGGGCTGGAGGCAGCTCTGCAGGTAGGGTCTCACATGAGCAGGGCAGAGGGGCAGAATCCCCCCTCCCCTGCTGCCCACGCTGGCCAGTCAGCCCCAGGACAAGGTGAGTTTTCTGGGTTTTGTTTGGGCTTCTGTCATGGAACCTAATGCAGTAAAAACTCTTCTGTGTCCGTGGCCAGACAAGCTGAATGCTCTCCCTGGGCTGTGACACTTCCCTTTTGCCCTTTCCTAGAGTTTACCCTGAAGACACTGAAGAAGCAGTCAGGCAGTGTGAACTGCTCCTGGCTGAACAGGACTTTGATGACGCCATCCGGCACGGCGATATCCTGGGATTTTTGGTTCAGCATTACACACAAGTGGAGGAATTCCATACAGTAAGTGAAGTCTTCTTCCACCCTACAGAACTCATACTGTACACCTGTGCAGCTTGGTGGAGCGTGGCTCTCATGCAGGAAGACATTCCATGGTAGGAGCCTAAATGTGCAGTAGGGTGAGGCACAGCTCAGGAACTATATCCATATTTTCACTCTAAAGGAGGAGAAAAGGAAAGCTCACAGGACACAGAGCATAAATGGTGGTAGATTCTTAAGCATTCCCAGTGATTCGATAAGAACAGAGGGTCTGTCTAGGTGTGTGCCTCAGCAATGCCACCACGCCATGTTTGCCACCTGGCCAGAGAAGAAAACTGTAAAATGGCAGTTACTGGAGGAAATGGTGAATTGCTCCTTCAGGGCAGATGTGCCACACACCCCCTGAACTGTGACCTGCTGCTCTGATGAAACACGAGGGTGCCAAGTGCGAGTTCCTCCAGCTGTGCTGATGAACTTCACTTTTAACGTGCAAAGCACAAGAAATGGTTTACTGAGGCCCCTCTGACAGTGATCTCTGCATTCCTTTAGGCTTATCGCTACTTGGAAGAGATGCAGAAAAGAATTCCAGCCTCGAACCTGAGCTACTATGTGTCCCCACAGACCATGGAGGCCGTGCACCGAGGAGCTGGCATTCCCATGAGCCGAGCCCTGGCCCCAGAGCACACTGGCCACGGCAGCACAGACAACAGGGAGGAGGAAGAAGTGGCTGATGAAGTGGAGGACCCCTGACAATGAGCGCTTACCAAATGCAAAGCTGACTTTATTGCCAGCTCATTTATTCCGTCCTCATTAGGGGGCCCAGATCAGTCACATGCTGTTGCCACACAGGTTTTTGGTTATTACCAAGAAATTTATTTTTCCTGCTTGACTGTACAAGCAACAGTATTAGAGTTAATACATTCTCTCAAGCACAGCATACAGAGATTCACATGTACATGCTGTTAGAAAGCTGGTTTTAGTATTTTAATAAATTTGAGGCAGAAAAAAACCAGTAAGAACTGCACATTGTAACTTCACATTTTTATCAGTACAGATAAGAGCTGAATAACTGAGATGGAAATTGTGAGTTGCCTTTCAAGTACAACTTTGACTTTTAACCAAGCTCCTACCCAAATGGGATGAAGATTGTTTTCAGAAGGTCTCACTTCTAGGAAGTCACAGATCTGCACCTTAGCAGATCAAACTACCCCCTCCTGCAGGCTGAAGGCAGACTCTCTCCAACAAAAGCTTCTGTGTTTAAATACATCAGAGGGTCATGTGGGGTAGAGCAACCACTTAGAGACATCGGGGGTAAACCTCAGAGTCACAGGTTCCTGTGACAACCCCCCTTCCCTGGGTTGGAAGGGACCCTGGATACCTCCTGGATGCCCCCTGGTCCAACGCCTGCTCAAGCTGGGTCACTGTGAGTGAGTGAAGCTTCTTTCATACCGTGAAGATCCCTCTCCAAACACCAGTTACATCAAGCCACTCTACTAGTCAGATTTTGGGAGGCCAGTTTCTTCCCTGGCACAAGCAGGACTGAGAGAAGTGAAGCTCAACGTTAGCAACCAAGGTTCTGCTCACCTCTCTGCCTGTCACCCTGCCCTGCCAAGGGGTAGTTTTCAGGTCACTCACGTGTCTTATCAACAAGCACTTACACTTAGAATGATTTTTCCTTTTTCATATTTTGTGACTTGCTTCAAAACTTGGGGTAAACATGAAGTTTCTAAATTGCTTTCAGGGAAGAAGGGTTGGGGAAATTTTAAGGTCAAAATCTGAACATTATTTATTCTTTAGTAGAAATTTACTTCTGTACTAAGATTATACAAAAAGAATTCCCTGCCTTATTCCTTCCTAATCACTGCCCAGCTCTAGCTCAGGCCTTTGAAGTCTGGCACACTTTCAGCACTTCAGTGTAGCTATCCAGCGTTTGCATCCCATCAGCAGTGCCACTCCCTGCACCATGCCACCCCTTCCAGCAGCAGACCCACAGCGAGTCCCCCAAACTCCAGCTGCTTGGGGACATGGGAGCCTTCGTAAGGGGCAGGTCACAGTGGCAAGTGGCCCTCCCCAGCCCTCCTGTTTTTCTGACAAGAAGGCTGTGTGAGATCTTCCCTGTATTTTTAGCCGAGTGCTCAGACCTGCCAAGGTTATAAATAGCTGGGGTGGGGGCTGGGGGTGCTGGAGGCTGGCAGCACTCGCCTACCTTCCTGCATCTGTACACGCCGTACCGGATACCAGAGCTCACTCAATTGGCCTCCACTACAAAGTCCAGATGTCAAGTCAGGCTTGCTGGCTTACAGCTCAGCACCCTTCCCCCTTCTTCCTCTCCTCCAGCCAGGTGACTGCTGAAGAGGCCCCAGCAGTGCCTGAACACATCCAGCTGGCAGGAGCACAAGGTAAAGGTCATTTCTGTTACCCTTCAGCTAGGACGGGATAGCTTCAAGTTTCTTTTTCAGGTTCTCCATTAGCAGCAAGTTCTGCAGGGCCAGCCTTCTGCAGTCCCCATCAGGGTCTTTCTCCATCACATCTGCAAAAGAAGCAGCCACTGTTAATTGGAGAATGGGAAAAAGTGCCCTTAACACTGTTTTACTGACAATCACAGAACTACACAACAGCGTTTGCACCTACAGCTGGGCTGGACATCAGTGCTTGCAGGAACTGCATTAGGCCAGGAGGCAGAGATGCACAAACTTGATGCACAAACTTGATCAAAGCAGCTTGAGTTCAGCCAACTGAACTCAACAGCCCTGACTGCCACACGGGGTAGTGCTCCAGTCTTGTAGGAGAAACAGTCAGTTGGTCTGAAACACTGTAGAAACTGTCTGACCTTGGATCCCATGGGATAATCTCTGTGCCAGAATTTGTACTTTTCCCCTTGAGCTACACAAAAGCTTTGTACAACTGAGCTACAAGTGTGAATGCAGTCTGCAGCTAGAAATCCACTTTCTCCAAAGTCTAAAGTCTCCACTCTGCCATTCTTGCAATCTAAAATGGTCAGTTCTCCTTTCTGAATTTGGGGTCATGATGCCATTCCAATGTGGAAAGGAGACAGGCCCCAAGCTTCAGCATGTTCTCCATTCTGAGAGGCCAGTCTTCTGATAAACGAGTTCCACACTTCATGCAGCACGTAAGGACAGCGTGAGGCTGTTCCCAGCAGCTGTTATTCCAGGGGCCCTTAATGGGCCTGCAAAGTAACAACCAGGATGCATGCAGGATGTCTGAGTAGGGGAGCCTGGAAGAGCAGGGAGCCTGTGTGAGGATATCCTGTACGCACGAGCAGTGTGCTGGGAGCCCGGCGCTGTCAGCCCAAACACATGACTCATGTCACTGGAGCAGGGCTATTTATAATGCAGGGAGAGCTGCACCCTGGTGCTTCCATACTCCCTCTGCAGAAGACAAAAGGGGAGGTTACAAGGCAGATTGGAACAAGCTCAAAAGCTCAGAGTGCTGTTGGTGCTGTTTCTGTTCCATGAGCATGGACCTGGCACTTGCTGGCACTGCATGGGAGGCACAAGGCACCCGAGTGTCCTGTTGGTCCTGACATAAACCACATTTACCCACTGACAGCACCTGCAAGGGGTGGGGCATTCCCTCAAAGGCAGCTGCTGAGGAATCAAAGGGACCGTTTCCTAGAAGCATTTAGGTGTTCCCTCCCTCCCCTGGGAAGGATCAGGCTGATCAACAGCAAGTCCAGCATGGCAACTAAGGGCAATGATGGACAAGTCCAAAGTGGATTCTCGCCTCTCTCCATAGCTGAAGTGTCCCAAAGCATCCAGTAAGCAGACAGTGCCAGGGCTGCAGCCCAAAGGTTGAAGAGCCAACAGTCAGTCATAGGACACACTACAGCAGTTTGCAGAGGTCCTGGTGTAACAACAAACTGAAAGAGGTTGGTGGATTTCTACTAAGCACTTCATGTGTAACATTTCCTATCCCACTGTTCCTCACTGTGCTTTGGCCATGGCAGGAGAAACACAGAGGCTTTAAGCTGAAACCCAAAGTGGCTAAAAGGCATAGTAGTCAAGGCTCCCATGCAGGACAGCCTGTCATTCCCAGCTACAGCACAGCTAATACATGACAGCTCTTGCAAATCTTGTCTGGAAGAGCCACGAAGCAACAGCAAGTCCATGAGCTCAGACCTGTGATTCGCAGAAGCAGGTCTCTAGTGCCAGACTTGACCTGTTGGAGCAGCAGAGAGGGCCCAGTGCCTCCCTGTGCAGCTGTTTTCCCAACAGCCTTACAACAAATAGCAAAAACACAGCCCAAGAAGCTGGTGTGTTTCAGGAAGCAGCTCTAGAAGCCCTTTAAATTGCACTTAAATTGCATCTGACCATACATAGAGCTGAATTCTTTAAGGCTTCTTAATGACTCCTACAGCACTTTTCCTTTCTCTGGTATACCCACAACAGTTACCTTACCCTGCTCTCATTCCCACCAGGAATAACCGTGCAGCTTTCATGCAAAAGCACTAGATGTAAAGACAGGGCTATTACACTACCTACAAGCATGAGAAGATGTTACTAACTTGGTCATCCTCCTCCTCCTCCTCCCCAAAATAACTCACTGAAAACAAATTATACAAACTCTCATGCTGGAAATACATTCCTGAAAGGCTTCACTTGGTAACAACAGTGTTAAATGCAGAGACAAGCAGATTCCTGAGAGCACATCATGTCATGGGAAAAGTGAAGTCTTCGGCCCCACAAGGTAGCTCTCTTCCTTTCAAAGGGCACAGAGCACCCCAACCAGCCAGGATCAGAGGCCAGCTGGGTCAGTGTTGCTTCCTGCTTGCTCCCTGTGGGAAGCGACTCACCGAGAGTGAGAATGGTGAAGGAAACCAGACCAGGGAATCACAAGAATCACCCTCAGAACACAGTGAAGGCTTCAGCATTAGCTCTTCTTTTCCCTCCAGCTCACTGCAGTACCTGAGCACTGATCTGTGCAGCTCCAGCCTGCCAGAACCCACAGACACAGCTTGTGTTGATATAAGGTGTGCTGGGTACAGCATTCAAAGTCATTTGCTGTCTTTTGTAGCTTTTTCTTTCCATCAGCAATAGGAAGCTAGAGACTGGGCCATGCTCCTCTTCCTCCTGGTTTCAGCTCTGACAACAACCCCCTCATGAGCACATGGTGTAAACGGGCTGTACAAGCCTTATGTGTTACTGCTGGCCAAAGTGACAGCCTGGGTTTAACAGGCAATGTGACAATACTTCCTGCAGCTTCATGAGGTGAGTGGCTGGATGCTCAGACAGAGAAAGGGGGCACGGACTATCTTTGGGGATTTTTCTGGTTGGCCTGTGAGGACAGTCACAGTTTGAAATGCCATACCCAGCTCTTGGCTTATGCCTCAGATACCCCAGTGCTGCATCCCCGCAGCTGATGATGCAGATCTCTGGTGCATAACGCCAGGACATCACTGCTGCCACCACAATTAGAGAGAAACTGCACAAAGACTGCACCACTAACCAGAAAAGCACTGATGTACCCCGCCACATCCTACCTCCCAGCCAGGACTGAGTCTCCAACAGCTCCTCTGTCATGTCTGCCAGAATCCGTTCCGTAGGGACACTGAGGAGCAGGGAGGAGATACAGGACAAAAGGCCCTGGCGCACGTACCTGTGGAGAAGGACTGAACTGGTTAAGAGCCTGCAGCTTTATGCTTTGCGTTGATTTCCTCACCTCAGGGGCTCTCCAGTTTCCAATGGTATGACAACTTTTGCCATATTCCTACTGCTTAGAGGTGTGATCTTGCAGTGTGCCCCACACACAGAGCCCCTGCCATGCTGTGCACAGCAGTCTAGCACAATTCAGAGTCCTGGACATATCTGAGAGCAAAACAGAAATTGGATGTTTACATCCTTTTGGCTACATGTCTTAATTCCTTTCCAAGGCTGAATGTTGGAATTGAATCTGAAGTTTTCTGAGCTCCCTAAGTAAACACAGATGAAACTATCACATGGACAGATGGTCAGGAAATTTGTCAGGCTTTCTATAGGTAATGGCTGTACTGCCCCACTAGAAGACACCAGCCAAGTTCATGTGTTGGGCTGGCATTAAACTCAGTCATAAGAACACACAGCTGGAGGAGAGCACAGAGTTAATGCATTAGGTCACTGACACTCTGAGCCAGATGCTTGTCTTGGACAAAGGAAAACCATGACTGCAGGCTGGCTCACAGCTGATCTTTAAAAATGAGAGTATACAACTACAGTAACTCACGAGTCCGTGTGGAAACGCAGAGCCCAAACAAACTCCAGCAGTGCCTTTCCCATTGCTGCCACTGCCTGCAAAAGAGGATTGTGACAGCACCACTGAACACCATCCACACTGCCCTGTAGAGCTGGGCCTCGAGACATACTGCTCATTGAATTGCAGCATGTCCGGAGCTGGAAGGGACCCACAAGGGTCACAAATCCAACTCCTGCCCTGCACAGGACACCCCAACAATCCCATCATGTGCCTGGGAGTGTTGTCCAAATGCTTGAACAAAGGTTTTGTTAAGACCAGTGCTACAATTGAATTTATTTTACAGATGAGGAAACTTTGGCAGTAAAGTGAAATAATGTGCCCAACCCCCTTGAGAAGTTGACAAGAGGCAAAAGACAGTGCAGGGGTAGCTTGAATCCCATGTCTCTTTTCTGACCAGTTCTTCCCAGCCCGTTTCACAACTCTCAGCCCACATATTTCCAACTTGCTGCCAGTCTCAATGCAGCAGGCCCTGAAGCACACAGCTGCTCCAGAAGGCACCTCAATCTCCCAGGCTGGAAGTCACCCCCGCTCTCTGCCCTTCCTTACCATAGTGTTGACAGCCAAGTACATCAGGATTGCTAAAGTGTGGACCAGTCTTCCAAGGACTAAGTGATCTTCCCCCAGCAGATCAAATGTTGTTAAAGGCCTGCAAGTGCAAGACACAGGGTTGTGTAGCAGGGAGAAGGCTGATCAGTGCCTCTTTGGAACAGTCAGGAGGTTATGCAGGGGGAACTGTCCCCCATAAGCCTGAATCCCTAAAACAACAGTCATTATATAGGCACTACCAGGTCAACACAGACCAGAGCCGTTTGCTCTCATCTTTTCTCCCAGAGCAACATCCTCTACTCTTACAGCAGGTATCACACATTCTACCAACAGGCTTTACTTGGAAAGACCTACAGGCAAAAGCTGTCCCCACTGCCATATCATTACAACTGGTATTGCAATAATCTTGATTATGATGGAATTGATTACTCAGCCTTCCTTAGGTTAGCAAAGACTTAAGGGACTGACAATAAACTGTGTCCTGTGTCCTATACTGTGGCCTCAAAGACCAGTGCAGGTGATTAGCCACAACCTGAGACACAGTTAACTTTGGTTCAACACTGCAGTCTGAGCTCTGTGGTTTGTGTGAACCTCCCACAGTAGAGGTTCAGCCAAGACAACTGGTGTGGTACTGCCTGTGTACCCGCTGACAGATTATCCTTTGTGATGGATCTTCACTTCTGCAGGGTCCTACATACTCCTGCCCCACATGACTCCAAAGGGTAAGTCCAAGAGACCACAACCTCCTCCTCCCTAAGCTTTGTGAAGGACCCAAGTGTCAGTGTGGTGTCACTGGGCTCCTGCGCAGCTCCTGGGCTGTAGCCTGCTGCTCTGAGGCAAGCAGGACAAGCAAAAAGGTTCACTCCAGCAATTGCCAAGCCCACATCCCACATCCTAAGGTGCTCACACTCACCTGTCAAAGTGCTGAATCAATGGGAAAAAGAAGTGCCCAGCGACAGAATTGAACTCGTTTGGGCGGGAAGCCAGTTCCACATGAGACTGTCCCTGTCCAAGAGAAAAAATGAAGTCTAGGCACAAGATGCAGCACCCAGCTCTTCCACTTCACTGGACACTGTCAAGACTACAGATTCCTTGCAGCCAGCCCATTGTCAACTGCCGCTTGTACACCTATGGCTACCAGTTTCCTGACTGGATTGCTCACTTCCCACTTCAGATCTTCTCCACATCTAAACATTTCAATAACAATATAGCTCAGTACTGCTCAGTTAGATATAAGGAACAAGAACATGAAAGGGATAAAGGAATTTTGGAAAGCAAACTCTCCAGGCTGAACCACAGGGGAATTCTGGAAACTAGGAAACTGGCATCAATTTATCTCCCTGGAAAATAGGAAGGCTGAGACAGTGTAGTCCAGAAGCAGCAAGTCTGCTGGAGGCCTTGGGATCTGTGAGGTGCAGTCACAGCTCCCTGCAGTGGCCACACAAGCTCAGAACAAGCACGGAACAGCAATTACCCCTCAAAGCCAGGTAAGGAATTTCAGGTTTATCTTCCTCCCCAGCTGGGAGAGGAATACAGGAGTTGGTACTCTGCACCAAAAATCTCAGACTCCGTAAGTTCAAATATATATTTATCTGACTTTCCTTTGGATTAGGTCCACTTTCACAGGTATTTTGCTCTTTCCAGACAGAACTTACAGCAATTCCAAGTGTCCCTGTTTTTGGTGGATTTGATATTAGTTTGTTTCTGGCCTCACCATATCAAATCTCCGAGTCTTGCTTTTGATCCTCTCATCAACAATTCTTCTCCAGTCCTTAGAGCTGTCACTTCCTCGAAGGAGCTGGATACAAGGCTTTTGGGCACCAGAATGCTTTGTCTTCCCATGGAATTTGGGACAGGACAGTTCCTGAGCTGCCAAAACCAATACCTAGATAAAACAGAGAGAGGTTCAGTTAAAAATGGGTAATCCCTAGGGAATAACAACAGTCACCTGCATCCAAACTGACAGGAGTAAAAAGGCAGAAAGACACAACAGGTTTAGAGAGAAGAACAGCAGGAAACTGACCTCCAACAGCCCCCTGGCTCTGAGGTACTGACCAAGCACTTGGTCACTTAGCCCTGAAACAGAGCAGTGGCTCCAGATTCAAGTGTGGAAAGAGTCACAGACAGATTGCTGTCCTTCAGAAAGGGAAGATAAAACAGACTGATGATGTGAAAGTACACAGTGGCTTCTCCCAGGCAAATGCCCAACACATGCTCTGTGTTCTGTGGGGAGGGATCCGTGTGTAATGGAGCGTAGCAGAGTTAGGAACAAGAGGGGAGTGCCAGCACAAATAGTAATGTAAGAGATTCCCATGCCTCTGCCTTCTCCCATGAGGAATAAAAGGTTACATTATACCTCAGCACTGGTGCAACAGACAGAAGGAAAGTGGGAAGTGAGACCACTCACATCAAGGATGTCCATGCGCTGACGGAGACTGTAGTTCAGAGAGTAGAACTGGGAGGTCAAGTACTTTGCAACCTGTACAGAAAAATGAACACAGACCCAGGCTGGAAACAGCCTTCCCATTAGCTCTAAAAGCATTTCATTTCATAGGTTCTGCTACCTGTTAGGTAACAGCAAGCCTCCAAGAGAAGGGAAGAAACATGTAGTGTGAACAGGGGAAATTCTGACACTTCCACTTCCAGATTCTCCCCAAAAGAACTAAATAACAGATCAGACTGTGTCATTCTTCTCTCCCTCCTATGCAGAGGTACCCAAACAACTGCCGCAGCAGCTAGGAAACCTCACTATGGCCTTTCAGTACTTAAAGAGTGTTACAGGAAAGATGGAGGGAGGCTTTTTACTGGGGCCTGCTAGGATGAAGGATAAAGGTGTTAAACTGGCAGAGGATAGATCTAGATTGGACATTAGGAAGAAATTCTTCTCTGTGAGGGTGGGGAGGCCCTGGCACAGGCTTCCCAGAGAAGCTGTGGCTGCCCCAGCTCTGGAAGTGTCCAAGGCCAGGTTGGATGGGGCTTGGAGCAGCCTGGGATAGTGGGAGGTGTCCCTGCCCATGGCAGGGGGTTGGAATGAGATGGGCTTTAAAGATCCTTTCCTGCTCAAACCATTCTGTGATTCCCTGATTACGGTCACCAGTCAGGTCTTTCTCTGTAGAAGCCCTTTGTGCCTCAGTTTCCCTCTATGTGAAACCCTTCAGTACAACAAGTCCTTATCTGATCTGCCTTATCAGGTACACTCAAACTAAAAGCCTCCAAACAGTTCCTCCAGTCCAACAGGGTTTTCTTTTTCCTATTGGTTCAGTCATTCCTTGCAGATTCTTCAGGGGCATAAATGTTGTTAGACCTGGACTACCTGTTCTACCACACTGACAGCTCCCTCTATCAAATGAGAAAGAGACTTCAGCTGCCTCAGTTTTTGCCTGTGCCTCAATTGGAAAAAGGAAAGTAATAAGAGGGACTTACAGGTATTGGGTCTATGGTTAAAACAGCTACTTGAGCTCTTTGACGGAGCTCCACAAAGCCTTCAATGCAGGTCTTCTCCTCCAGATGCAATAATATTTTTGCCAGCTCCACACTAACCTGCTCAAAATAGGAAGAAAGGAATCAAATCCCTGATGGTGTTTGGTTTTTTTCCTCATAGGATTTACACACCACTTCTAATGTTTAAACAAAGACAAGGAGGCATTTTGTATAGGCAACATGTCCATTCCTTAGGAGGGAGAGAAAACACGTTAAGCCAAATGCCATCAGACATATTTCTCAAAACCCTGAACAGATCCTCCATCTGCCAATTCTCCGTCCACATTCACTTGGGCTTTTTGGAGAAGTGGTAGCATCATGACATAAAATGAATTGTCACTGGAAGTGATGGGTTAAAGGGTACAGTAGCACAGCCATTCTCTTTCTCAGTTGGTGTCTCTGACACTTCCAAGCGTTCACTAGCAGGTAGTGGCCAGCACTCTTCACACAGTGCCCTTGTCCCAGGTTCCTCTCCCCTGAGCTTTTCATCTTGACGGGTACAATCCAACTACTCCCTCCACAAGACATTTATGCTTGTACAAACAGATAGGGAAAGTTCATTTGATTTTGCCTCCCTTTTTGTTGGGGAATAACAATTAAATTGAATTTCAATTCAAAATCCAAAATGGCTGCTCTGTAATCTGCATTTCTAGTGTTTTTCCTGCCCAGCACAAAGCATGGAGCTTCCTCACACTGGCAAGCACGCCAGTAGCAAAGTAGGACGTTTCATTTTGAGCAGTGGAGCTGCAAGACAGCAGAGTGCTGCCAGCACTTTTGCTGTTTCTGTGTTCCACTGTGCTCTATAGCCTCACTTTCAAGCCAACCATCTCCTTCTACTTCCAAGTTGAAAGCTTGTGAATGAGTACCTTTAACCCAGCTACACATTAGCCTGGCCTCGTGCTCCACTGGCATGTTCAGTCTCCTCACGACAGCAAAGGGATAGGCCCTCTGGTACTACAGCCCCCTGGTAACCTAGATCATACTACTTCACCTCTCTTGTTGCTGCTGGATTCTTCCGAACCAAGCCCTCAAGAGCCTTGACTGTAGCTTCCCATTTGTCCACATCTTCAGATCTTGATCCAGTCAGAACTGAAATCAAAAGACAAACAAAAGTTATTAACAGAATGGCTGTGCTTGAATAAATACCCAAACTTCCTTCTGCCAATCATTTGTCTTAGTACAGACACTCAGCATGACCAGCATTAGGAACTAAAATGAAATTACTCAAAAATTCTACAGCTTCTTCAAATTAGCTCAGAAAAAATAAACCTACACAGAATTCACTCTCCCAAGCTCAGTAAAAAACAGATAAAGACTCAGCCCAAAATCTCCTACCTTCAATACAGTCTCGGATATACACAGGAGCCTTAATTTTTAGCTCTTTATCCTCAGACATGTCATAAGGGGTGAGGTCATCATCACTGTAAAAGAAATAAAGGCAGGGGTTAGTTTATGGGGTGCAGATGTTCTTGCTTTCCCCAGGTAGCCACACAAAGAGAAAGAACCAGCGCATACGCTGTCACAACCCCGTCACTCCTGTATCGCTCAGCAGCACTTGGCCTGAGAGCGAGCCTTAAGAGTTCTAGAGAAAGAGCAGGTCTGCGACCAGATCTGGAACTGGATCTCCTGGTCGAGTACAGGAAGGATTTAGCTGATCAACAGACTAGAAACTGACTCTTAAGATTTCATTATAGATTGATATACATATATATACACATATATACATAATATATACATATATATTAGCATATCGATATATTTCTTTATATAGTGACAGAATAAAGCAGGTTCACTATTAAAATGGGTAAATACATCCACAATTTCCAGGAAATATGTATCTACATCAAATGGAACAAATACAGTGGTTGCACACAATGCAGGCCTTGCCTAATTTATTGACTAGTGCAATTTCCTATACAAAGCCCTGCTCTGCTGCAAACCACTCAGCTGAACAAGGTCAGAAATCACAATAATTGCCAAGAAATACAGGTACTGACAGATCCTTTTCCCCCACATCTGCCATTTATTTTCCATTTCCTCCCTGCTTCTTGCCCTGTACCTGTCAAGCTCAGCATCCAACTCCTCATCTGGCATCATAGGGGCTGCTGTATGGGGTTTCTCATTACTCTCTGGTACCAATGGCAGTGCAGCATCTGCTTTCTCACTCCTGCCGTGAGGAACAAGAAGTTTTAAAATGGATACAGTAATAGTCCTTACTCACAAGGAAGAAACTACCCACCCTACCAACCCTTGCTGCCTAAACAGAAAAGCAGATAATTATTCCTGCTGTAGTTTCACACCCAGCTTTGCTGACACAAAGAACAAAGTACTGGGAAGGAGAATGGAGTAAGGGGAGAAAAGCAGCAGAATCTTCTAACAGAAGAGCAATGGATAAAAAAAATTAAACTGGCTAGTTTGCTTTGTTCCCCTGCACAATACCTGGGACTGCTAAGGAAAGATTCCAATAACCAGATCACATTGACTTGCACCAGATTTGAAACTGTGAATGAAACTGAACTGAGAGTAGGTTTAGATTGGATATTAGGAAGAAATTCTTCCCTGTGATGTTGGTGAGGCCCTGGCACAGGTTGCCCAGAGTTCTGGCTGTCCCATCCCTGGAAGTTCAAGGCCAGGTTGGACTGGGCTTGGAGCAACCTGGTCTTAATAGAAGGTGTCCCTGCCCATGGCAGGGGGTGGAACAGAATGGGCTTTAAGGTCCCTTCCAACCCAAATCATTCCACGATTCTACAAAATGGGAAAAAAACATTTTTAACCATTGCTACTAGGATGAATACAATAATTGCGAATATTTCTTCTGTGTCTATCTATTTCTGTGGACTTTGGCATTGTCCTTTCATCTCTCTGCTTCTCAAAAGCTGTCTCTAACACCTGTCTATGCTGATCATGCCCCTAAAATGGGAGCAATAAATCTTTTGTACTTCCCTGGAGTGCTGGACAGCTTCATCTGCTAGTAACATAAAGTGCTTCATTCCTCTGATCAAACAGTGCTTCACAGAGCCTCAGCAGATGCTCTGGAAGTTAAGAGCACTGAAGAGCCAGTCTTTAGAGTGACAAATGCAGTAGATTTCTGTCACGGGTAAATGGGCTAGGGGCATACAGCACAAATACCAGATTTCCAAGAAGCAAACAGAAATGCCCATTTGATTCTACCCAAGGTCACACAAGACCCCGGCACCCCAATTTCAACACATGCAGCTATCAACAGGCAATTTTAATACACACTACCAATCGAATTATGAATGTAATTAAATCACACTGTAAGAAGATGGTGCATTATAATGCTTAAGAATACATAAAACATCTTGAATACTGTACATAGTTCTTGTGTGTAATGGGAAAAAGGCAGGGAGAAGGGCAAAAAGATGGCATGAATAGTAGCAATAACTTACTCATCATCCAGAAAGCTGGGGACAACACAGAGTGGTGGAGTCTGCACCAGAAGGGACTTCAATTCTCTTGTTTCATCATCTTCTTCATACTAGACATTCAGAATAACTGTTGCTGCACTCTATTACTTACTGCAAATATGCCCAGCATTCAACATTTCACCCTTGTACTGCACATGGACTAAATCATGAGCAGATGAACCCTCACCAATCCTGTCTGTTTCAATCCCTTGTGCTGACAGCAGCAGGTGGCTGCATATGTAATCTATGTCCTTATATTTAAGAGTAGTACCTGATGACACCTTGTCTGAATGTTATTTCCATCTTTCAAACATTTAATAAATGGCAATGTGACAGGAGGGATGTGGCAGACTTTTACATAATTAATGTGATTTAACCAGATAAGTCACATAAATTCTACTGGAAAGAGCACAGCAAATATCTCCATGTCAGTCTTGAAAATCCCAGCTCAGAACAGGTCTTCCCACCATGTCAGGGACTGAATGCTCACCACTGGTTTAAGTTTGAAGCTCCCTCTCAAACTCCCACGAATCAGATTCTGATTCCCTCATGCAATAAGATAAACTTTTATTACCAAGTTTATCCCAACCTCTGCCAGCAGATTGCATTCCTGAGGTAACTCTCAGCCACCTGGCCATTTCCTATACAATTGTTTTTTGTAAACAGATTCTCTCTTTTTGAAGGTATGCCTGCCTCTCCTTATTTCCAGATAAAAAAGTGCTATAATGCCCTGGTGCATCTGGTTTAAAGCTTTTACTTCCTATAAGCCCAGCACACCAGTCATAAATTTCATTGAAACCTTCACCTCAAACTTCAGGACAGGCCCCTCAGTGTTTATTTTCAAGCTGATGCTCTCTGCCACCACCATGCCCAGACGCCGTAGCTGTGGCAGACTGCTGTCCAAGTGGCATTTCACACCCTCCATCATGCTTGTGAGAAGCTCTGAAACAAACAACCAACAAATAGTGCATGTTTGAAATTCTGAAACAGTGGCAGAAACAAACACCCATCTTTATGTGCTTCCCTGAGGGCAGCTTTACCCACTCACCACCCAATAATGGATAGAAAGTGTCCCTGAACTGTGGCTTCCCTCTCTGCAGTGGCAGTGCTGCCCTTCAGCACCAGCACAGCAAACCCACACCCTTCCTGGGGTACCAAGTCAACAAAACATTACAATATATTCTAAATTTGCAATATTTTTGTTTTCACTGAAACAAAAAAGGATGGTAAGTCAAGTCAATCTTTAGTTTGGTTTTAGAGCGCTTCAGAGTCACTTAAATAAGAAAGTCATGTTTTGAGGACAAGTTCTGACCAGTACAACAATCACATAGAGACAGATATTTGCCTAACTTTGGATAAGTTCAAACAGGCAGACAACACAAGTACTTCTCAGCCCTTGGGGAATACTGGTTGCCAGCTTCACCAGGCAGGCTTACTGCTGGTTTGACTGACCTCCTTCATCTCAGAAAACTCATCTTTTCAACAGCTGTCAGACAAAAAACTGACTATAAAACTACAGAACTGGTAGTATGTATCAGGTCACTTATTCACTTAAGGAACAATTAATTCTAGAATGAAACAGACGAGCAAGTCTTGAAGTGAACCTTCACGTCCCCCATTAGTCACACACACACATAAAAGTAATTCTAGACATTGCACAGATTTTTTTTATTGCAGCAGAAACAGAGATTTTAGGCCAGGACCCCAGTGTGCTATGCACTGTGTGAGCACAGAACTAGAGGCCCATGCCAGCGACTAATCTGCTCACCTCACACTGAGGAATGCCCGTGGACAGTCAGACACCTTCCCTGCCTCTCTGGAGCTGCACCCATGCTCCAAAGTTAGGCTTATAAATCACAAATCACACCATTCCTCCCACTAGTCCCAGAGTCAGCCCTTGTTTTCCTGTGACAAAACTTCGGGGTTTTTAAACCACTGCTCAGGTAAGAGAGCAAAGTTAGGCCTTCTTCAATTCCATAACCTAAAGTTACGCACTTGGAATTCTATCATATCAATGCTAAAGATGATTCCAGCAGGTTACCCCATTTGGCGAAGTGAAAATGGGACAATTCTGCTTATCTGCAGATCAAAACAAGGTATTTTTCTACTCATAGTAAGACTCTCTGCTAAACAAATCTAAGCCCTGCTTCTCACATAGCCTCACCTTGTCTGCAGCTCTCAATTTCAGGCTCCTTCAGGTGGGAGAGGCAGATGAGGATGGCCTTGCTAATGTACAGCTGCTGCTCAGCTGGGGAGTGTTTCACAGCACTGCTGCTGCTCCAGGTCTCCAACAGCTCCTGCAGCACCTGAATCAGAGAACTCAGGTTGGCCTGAAATGGATCTTTTCTATACAGAGGTAATTTGTTGAAGCACATTTTTACTCTCCCTACAAAGAGAGTAAAAAATACAAATGTTGTATTTCAGGGCCCAAAACATACTGTGTTTGACCACCCAAGAACTGCATCTTCCTTTAAGATATTTTAAATATAATGGGGTTTAAAATTTAAAAGTGATGTTTATTTCTCATTAATAAATATTATATGCAAAGCAACATGTATTATTATCAAAAACCAGTATAATATTATATGGTTTTATCTGTGTTTAGTCCAATTTTAGATAACTGTCAGTACTTCCAGATCACTTTAGAACATGTAAACAGTGGAAAAAATAATAATTTGACAAAATGGTAGGCATTTCCAGATATATAGATTTCACAGAAGTTTCATCACACTGCTGACTCAGAGAGGCAAAATATCTGCCATCCCCACTGAGGAAAATGTACATGAGAGAGATTCTGAAACATCAACCATTTGATAAAGAGACAACTCTCCACCAACTTTTTGTCGCCATGTGCCCAGCCACACAAACAGGGTGACAGAGGAAGCTGAGAAGGACAGAGGACTTGGGACATCTGTCAGAATCCAAGCCTCACTAGCTTTGCTACTTGGAAGACAATTTACCAATTAAATATGAAAAAAATTAATGCCAGCAGTGCAGAAAGCTTTGATTCATTTACCACAGTTCACTTGTGATATGGCTGGGCTTCCCTCACTCTCATGAACAGCAACCAGAAAGTCTGAGAGAATTGTGCACCCCCAGACACACACAGAGGGGAATGTTCTCCATCAGACACCTCATCAGCGACTCGGTGAACCTTACTCTGAGCAACAAGGTGCGTCGGAGGCTGTCCAGGGACAGGTAGCCAAGGAGGTTCTGCAGCACTGCCGTCTGCAAGGAAAACCACAACTCCTGCTTCAACTGGACATAAAGCTGTCATCCAGCAATGACAAGTGTCTGTTTTTATTTACTACATTAAACTTCATTCTGAGGGACTGGTTGACAGCATTCAGAGACAGAAAAGTAAGCAAATTTTAAAAAACAAGCAAACACACATACGCAGTTGCTGATGAAATACATGGAAAACCATGACAGAAATACAGTACAGTATTTTTACCAACAATCAGTCCCAGGCAAACATAGAACTCACGACGTCTAAAGAACATCTCTCACAACAGCATCACAAGCCACAGAACAGTTCCTAAGACTTTGTGACAAACTTAGGTGCACATGAAAAAACCCAACAGTCCTTGTCTCATGTCTTTGATTTAATTCTTATCCCTGAGGGTGGGTCATGGCTCTTTCAGTCCCCTCTTTCAGATTCTAAGGTAACTGAATGCCTTCAGCTCCCCAGAATTCTGAAACTCTGTGCAAATAACCACTTGGTTCCAGAGGAGTACAGTAATTCTGCTAATTACCATTAACCCTGAGAGAGCACATGAATCCCATGACTTCAAAGCTACTGTTCACCACTGCCTCTCTGTTACACTCTGCTGTCAGGGAACAGCTGCACAAAGCTGGGGAGACAGGGCTCATTTTGGAATGAAGAGTTAAACCTTACTTGGGAAGAGTAAGAGCTCAGCTAAAAACCACACTGGCACTGGGGAAAACGTGGCACTACTACACTGCTGTTCCCCACAGAGTCCTCACCGTGTGGCCATACTGCAAGAGCAGCATCTTCTGTGTCACCACAAACTGAGCCTTCTTGTTCTTCACAACCAGGTTCCCCAGCAATCTGGACAAGACATCTGCCCTAATAAGACAACAACAAAACATCAGGAATCCATGTTATTGCTGTCATGCTACTCCAAATCATAGGAAGATCTGAGAGTAGCTATTTGCAACCAAGTCTCTAGGATACCTCTAAACTTAGACAATGAGCCAGTAAGGGCAAAGAATGTTTTCACTTGATTTTCCACTGCATGTCATGATGTAGATACTTAAGAAATGGTGTAGGTTCTCCCTGAGAGGCAACAATCAACTACTTTATCCCTTGAGTCTTTTAGGAAATGGCAGCGTAAAAAACCACCTACACAAACACAGCACCTTTCACAGACCGATTCTGCAAGTGTTTGTGACAATTCCTGCCTTTGCTGTGGATCAGGGAGAAAGCAGAGTTCTTACCCGGGTGCTCCCTGCACAAAACCAAGGACCACTGCTTCCATCCAGCGGTCTGGCACACATTCCACCAACCGCCAGCATATCCTCTGCCAGACGCAGTCTGACTTGGTGAGGTCCGTCAGGTGGGGCACCAAAACTCCCAGAATTTCCTCTGAAGCAGAAGAGAAAACAGTAAATACCCCAGATGGGCAGGACTGGTGCAATGGCATCTGAGACTGACCTGAGAATTTCAAGATCTTCACAACATGAAAAATACAACATACAGTTTGAAATTCTAAATTGCTCCTGCAGTAGAAATCAGAATAGAATCAGGGAGTCATTTAGGTTGGAGAAACTCTCTAAGACCATCAAGTCCAACTATGACCCACCACTGCCAAGGCCAACACTAAACCATGTTCCCAAGTGCCACATCCACATGGCTTTTAAAATCCCTCCAGGGATTTAGTGACTCCACCACCACCCTGGGCAGCCCGGTCCAATGCCTGACCATCCCTTCCATGAAGAAGTTTACCTCAATATCCAATCTAAACCTCCCCTGGCAGAGTTTGAGGCCATTTCCTCTTGTCCTGTCCCTGTTCCCTGGGAGCAGAGCCTGACCCCCACCTGGCTGCCCCCTCCCATCAGGGAGCTGTGGAGTGAGAAGGTCCCCCCTGAGCCTCCTTTTCTCCAGGCTGAGTCCCCCCAGCTACTCCTCATCAGACTTGTGCTTCAGACCCTTCCCCAGCTCTATTGCTCCTCTTTGTTCATGCTCAAACAAGAACTGGAGAACTGACTGGTAATAACCACCCTAAGCAGCCTAAGGAACTGACCAGCATTCCTCATCACAGCAAAGAGCCACAAAATCTTTCTTCTTCTTCCCCACCCCTGTTAACTACTGCATTCAGTGGCTTCGAAGTCCTAAGCAACGCCAGACGACGGCTGCTCCCACAAGAGGGCTACTGCATGTGGGCAGGGACTTACACTGGTGTTTACAACACTTTCAGACATGAAAAGCACTAAAAGAGCATTTAATAGTCATGCCCCAAATGGCAGAATGAGAATCTGTCCATCCTGATTCTCATCCTCATGAGGATGTTCTCTCCATCAGTTTTTGAAAGAACGGGTCCCATTCATATGAACTGGCAGAAAAGCACCAACATCTACGAGACGCAGCTAAGCAGCCTCAGTGGGCAGAGGGCAGCCTGGTCAGCCCCACTCAGAGCAGCTCCAAATTAACTCATTGGTCTCCCACTCCTTCCGTTGATCATCATCACGGTCATCCTCCCATGCTCATACACTAAAACACTTTCCCTGTCCCCAAAAGAGCACAGTCAAACACTCACTTTGCCTTCCATGAACACACACCTTCCCCAGGACATGAGAAACAAACGAGATGGAGCAGTCCGAGCCACCTGGGATAAAACAGACATGAGCTTTAACAAGCATGTCACCAGCATCCTCCAACCAACCTTCAGGAGGAGGTGCAGAGACTTCCACAAGTGCTGTATCCCAAAAACACAGATTAACTTTTTCTCTTCAAGCATCATCTCCTCCTCCCTCCACTACCTGCCTTCAGGCACAAGCCAGCATTCAGTATTATTTTACAGTGACAGGCAGAAGGCTAAAGCAGCTCAGTCCCACTTTAACATGATGGTAAGTAGCAATGCCACTGGTTCATTCAGTACTACTCAAATCTCCCAAACAATTCCTTCAGCACACACCAAGTGACCACAACTAAGCTTTAGCAACAGATGATGCTGTTTAATTGCTTGGAGGATTGCTGCTTTCAGTGGATTCTAAAAGGCCTCAGCTATCTTCCTCATACCTGGGACTTTATGCTTTTAGGATAGCCTGAAGGAGGAACGTGAGGCTCTGCAACACTCATCATCTGTATTTCAAGCAGCAGCTATGGGGTCCACACACAGAACATTTCTTCAGAAAAGGCAACCCTGCAGTACAGTCATCCTGCAGCCTTACCCCGCAGAGAGTTAGAGATCTT
The DNA here is from genome assembly GCA_013397865.1 of Struthidea cinerea. Lineage (NCBI taxonomy): Eukaryota > Metazoa > Chordata > Aves > Passeriformes > Corcoracidae > Struthidea > Struthidea cinerea. The sequence goes on from VZTI01004192.1 coordinate 202,552, forward strand.
CTGCAGCACCTGGAGAACTGCACCACCCAGGAGAGGGAAGTAGGTCTGTGGGAAGAACACTGGTGGGTTTTTCCCCTGGAGTTTATTGCTCACGTGCTCGGGCAAACACACAATCTTGTTGAGCAGGGCATCCTGCAGCTCCTGGCAGCCTGCCTGCGCTTGCTGCTGACAGACCTCCCACAGTAATGCTGACACCCGGCCCTCCTGCAGGAACTGCTCCAGGACCCCAACGACCTCCCTCGGGTCAAGGCCAGGGCTGGAAGAAAATAACTGTAAGTTCCTGCCTCTTTTAAATGGTAAAAATAAGATGTGCGTGCTATAGCTTTTCTGTTGTGGTATCACCACTGACACCCCGCTGCTCTGTTACACCGCATTTTTTTAAAAAAATCAAATTAAAGCGATTTTAATATCTTTGTATCTGCAGTTTCCTCGGCTCCAACCATTCAGCACCATCAACAACCACGTCTGAAAGAGCTCTGTGACTCTGCGGGACGCACAGCATCGTGTGGGGTCTGAAGGCACTCAGGGCAGCGCAAGGGCTGCCCGCGCTCACACACATCTCCGCGCCCCTGCGCACTTCAGCCCAGGTGAAAGGCACCCCCAGCCATCCCTCCTGCGCGCCGAGACCAGCCCCGGGGAACCCCAGCCCGGCAGCGCTGCGGGCCCCCGCCCGCCTGCCCCGGGGAGCCGGACTGACCCCGGGGAGCCTAGGGCCTCCAGCAAGACGCAGAAGACAAGGCCGGGCGGACCTTCCAGGAAGCAGCGCTGCCACACGCCCTCAGGCCGCGCCGCGCCAGGCGCCCGGGCCAGGCTGCGCAGGAAGGCGCCGAACAGTGCCCGCTCCCGCTCCCCGAGGGCGGCTGGGCCGC
>VZTI01004192.1:203530-213727 GCA_013397865.1 Struthidea cinerea
GCCCCGGCGGCGCCGCTGCCGCCGCCATAGCACGGAGGGGAGCGCGCAGCGGCGCCGCTTCCGCCCGCCCTGGGCGGCAGCCAATGAGCGGCAGCCAATGAGCGGCGCCGGCCCACGGAAGGCGGGACACAAGCACCGCCCCCTTAAAGGCGCAGCGGCCCCACGCCGACCGGCACGGCACGGCACGGCACGGCACGGCACGGCCAGGCACGGCCCGGCANCGCCCAGCTGCGTGGTGTGCAGAGAGCAGCACCGCGAGCCCGCACGGCGCGGCACGGCACGGCACGGCACGGCACGGCACGGCACGGCACGGCACGGCTTCCCCCGCACCCCCTGCGCCCAGCGAGGCGGGACGGCTACTGTCAACCCTACTGCTTTATTCAGTAACTGCTTGTCCTACACAAGTACAAACACAACATGGCCCAAAAGGATACAAAGTTATACAAAACAAAAAAAATCTGTATAGTATTGACTGTACAACAGGTGGTAAATTCTTTGCCTTTCCCTGTGTGAACCCCAGTTAATCCAGCCAGCATCGTGGCTTCAAGCCTCCCTCTCTACCTTGCAGTTTCCAGCGGACTGGTGCTCAGTTGCTCGTTTGGGATTTGTAAAAGCACTCACGCTGTTTCACTGTGGGTAGATAGGAAGTTTTTACCAACAACCCTCAACGAAAAGGTGAAAGAAATCACTTAAGGGGGCAGCTACAGAACACTTCTTAGGATTTCCAGCTTCTTCTCTATAGTGTCCATGTTCACTGGGCAGGACCATTGTTTCTGTGGTTATTGCCTGGTATAAGCATTAAAGAAGAGCTTACTGTGCAGAAACTAATCATCATGGGGAACTGGAATAAAGCAACAATTCTGTACTGAATAAGTCTCAAGCAGGTCTGGGCTCCAGCTGCCCTGAAAAATCCTGTGCTGGCACCTGAAGATCAACATATGTGGCTCACTGTCTCACTCATTGGGGTTCTACCTAGCTCAAGATTTACATGCTGGTCTGTACAACGTGCTAAGCGTTTACAATCACCAAGCAGCAGCTGCTAACTGGAGAAAGAGGCTGAAACATCTTTCCTTCCCTCTATCTGGAAAAGATGTTTGTACAGCCTTTAAAATCAAAGCCATTTTTAAATAATTTCAATTCAATGCCAGGAATCCAGAAGCCTCATAGCAAAGGTTACTGGCCAGGAACTGGTGCTCTCTCCTCTTACGTTGCCTTCACTGCCAGGATTATCTCTCACTCCTCCTCACCCAGACTCATTATAAAAAAAAAAGGTACAATATTCCATCTGATGGGATTTAAGTTAAAAAGTAAAAAGCTGTCCAGTCCTTTTGCTTTATCTTGAGGAGTTTGAGCTGGAGCGGCTGCGATGGCGCCTTCGTCCGGGAGACCTGGATCGGGATCGCCGGCGAACAGGGGATCTGCGCCGAGGAGACCGGGACCTGGCAGGGAAGGAGCAGAAAGCTTCCGTTAGGAGACAAGCAACAGCTGCAAGTAATTGGTCAGCTCAACTACCAACTTTTTAAAAACACTTCCCTGCCTCCTGCCAAAATCCCTCACACATCATGGGAAAAGAGCTTGAGCAAAACACAGACAGCTCCAGAGAGGACTGACTACACAGCAGGAATATGCTGGCTATCCTGCCTCTGCTTCAGGAACCAGAAAAAAATTATTAATACCTGAACAACAGGCAAGAAACTGTTCCTCTTCCTCCTCAAGGAATATGAGCTCAGATCCTACATCAGATCCTCCTTCACCCAAAGTCATCTTTGAATTAATACCTGAGCAACAGGCAAGAAACTGTTCCTCTTCCTCCTCAAGGAATATGAGCTCAGATCCTACATCAGATCCTCCTTCACCTGAAGTCATCTTTGACTCCCGAAACGGTGATATTCAGGGGAAGGATTTATCCAAACCCTTTCAAATTACAAGGAGGCTCCTTAGAGGAAGCTTTCTTAAGCGGTTTAGCTTCAAGCTTCTCAGTACTACAATCAACAGTCATAACAGTACAGCTACTGCTATGACACAGAGGTTCCAGGCACAGAATACTAACAGAGCTTTAACAGGATAGTAAAAGTTGGAGTAGGAAAGATAACAAAGGAGGGAACAGCAAACCTGCATCTGTGAGACTGCAGCAAAAGGTGTGTTTAAAGGAGGACCAAGAAGCCTCTTGGATCTTGTGCCACAGTAACTACTGCTCATTTTTAAACCCGTGGCTCAAAGCTGTTCAGCAACCAAGTTACTACTGACAAGTAACACATTTTGAAGACATGTAAACACTGAAGGCTCAGAACAACTTATCTAAGCACAATCAGGCAGCCCCAAGTTGCACAACTGTCAGATCACACCTTGGGGCCAGTGTACTCCATTCCTCTATTCACCTGACACAGGACTGCTTTTTGGTTATGCGCTCATTCAGAAATAAGGGAGGGAGATCCAAGAGCTTCTGAAAAACAAGAAGGTGGCACAGCCTGCCACAAATGTTCTGTCAGCCAGAGTCTGTTCCCACTTCACCTTGAAGCCTTTATGCAGAAGGAGCTCCAGGGAACAGGCTGGGAAGGACATGACCTTTCCCAGAGACTGTGCTCAGGGTGCAGACCAGAGCACGCACCCTGGAGCTAAGGAGTTCAGAACTGCAACCCAGGTTCAACCGATGCCCAAAATGCATCACTGTCACTTGGCAGGGGAAAGTCAAGTCCAACAGGATTGTACCCATGTCAGGTCTTTCAGCGATGAGTTGCTACTGAGAAAGAAAAGCATTGTCCCAGCTCTCACCTCCTCCTCATGCGAGGGGGTGACCTGCGCCACATCGGCGGCGGTGGCAGCATCCTCCTGGGGGGGCTGAAGCGTCTGGGAGGCGGCCGAGGCCGTGGTGCCAGCACAGCTGTGGCCGTGATCTCCTGACCGTCAATCTGGCCTTTTTAGGGAAACACAGAAACAGAGAGAAGTACGTACTTTTCCACAATAACATAAACATATCATATTACTGCAACTCACAGCTTTGTCACAAGCAACTGAAGTGGGATCAGTCCACGGTGCTATCTCCACACCCTGCTCAGGGGCTATTCTGACAAAGTCCACACAACTACTAGACTTCTTATTCTAATCCCACCAAACTGCAGTTCAGAGGTTAACCTGGAAAAGTTTTCATATAAGCTTAAAATAATTTTATCACTGTTTTGAAAAAAATATTAGTTTTAATAGTTCTGTGATTTCTTGGATCTGTCCTGAACCTCACAAAAGCCATTTAGGCTGAAAACTGACAGTATTTTAGATCAGTTCACCAAAGACATCCCTGTCACCTCTAACTCATTTTCTGATCAAATCCATCTGCTCTGAAGGCTTTTAAAAGCCCCCAGGCTCCTTGCAGGTCAGTACCTACCTCCATCCATGTGTTTCAGGGCTTTCTCAGCATCATCTGGGTTCTCAAACTCCACATAAGCATAACCTTTGGAAAGGTGTGGGTTTAGCCTGTCAACTGGCATGTCAATCATTTTAATCTTTCCATAAGTGGAAAAAATTTCCATGATGTGATCCTGCAGAGAGAGAGAGCAAGCCTTATGGACACAGACCACACTCACTGGCCAGGTCTGGCTGGCAGAGCAGTAAATCCACAGCACATTTTTTCAGCAGCCCAAACCTTTTACCCCTGAAGACCTTTAAACTGCATTCTAGCCAAGAAAACTCAAGCCAGTCCAGCTCTCTGCAGATCCTTTATCAAGAACTGCCAGATAACCTTTATGTCTCCAAGGTCATTTCAGCTGTTGTCCCAAATTCTATAGTTTCCTTGCTAGTAAAGCAGGATAAAGGTCTGGAATACTGACAAAACAGGCAGACCTCTTAAGCACTACAGTGTCTCAGAAGCCTTCATGGTATTTGACTCAGTAAAATCCTACCAAAATTTTTCTCACTGATCAATCTGGACACAAAGAAACAATTTCCAACAGTAACACCTTGACAACTCTCTAGTAACCAAGACGTCTGGAGAGCTTTGAAGGAGCAACTCACACATTCTCACAGAAGAACATGATTGCTTGACTACAGGGGAACATGACAATACTACCTTGGTCACGTTTCTAGTGAGCCTTCCAACATGCACTTTTGTGGGTCTAGGTGATGGGCTCCGCCTCTTGCGCTCCTTTTCATCTCTCTTGGGTGGTTTGGACCTGATTTGGACAACAGAAAACATCTACAGTTTTCAGGGAACATGCAGGACAAACCAAGAAGCCAGTCATTATCACATGATTAAAAATACCATTTTTACTGAAGGGCATCTTTTTCCTGAAGAAGTTACAGTGTTGGGGTGGTGGCAAGGGTGTTCCACTCAGAAACACCTCAGGATTTGCATTTGTCTTGTCTGCTTTTGCTTTAGAACCTTTTGAAATTTGAGGACCTTTCTTTGCAACTTTTCAACTTCACTGCAACTAGGGTAACAAACACAGAATTTAGCAAGCACTTCTATGAAGTTGTGGTCATAGCTAAAGCATTTCCCAGTTGTTAACACAAAAACATTCTTTGCCTCAACAACTGAAGAGGCAAAAATAAGGCCATAAACATCACAGCATACCACAACCAGGCAAATGAACAGATTCAATTATTTGTGTTTCTGTATCTTCTGTTCACTACAGAGGTCCAAAAATGTTAAAAAAATCTATTTAAAATTAGCTGCATAACACAATGCCTTTGCAGTAAAAAAAAAATCTGGAATGAAACTTTAATCTGTAAAATAATCAGTACGTAGAAAATTTATATTTATGCTTCTTCCTAATCTTAAAGTCCATTAATTGAGTGATACACTAAAAACCCCACACTGCCTCAAGCAGATTTTCATCAGCCTTCATCACCTTACGCAAAGGGAAAACTGTAGAGACATGAAGATAGTTTGATTCCCACACCACCCTTACAGGGGCTTCCTCTGCCCTCCTTCCTATTTTATTTTTTTATAAATAAGAATATAAATATACAGATATACACATATATCCTGGTTTTAGCCCTGACTTTTCTGTTAGTCGTGGCTGTAGTTTACAGCTTTACTCTGATCTAGGCCCATACTACTAAGGAAACTGATTAAAACCGCCTCTAAAAACTGTAATATTTAAAATCTTTAAACTCTTCAAAATTAGGTTTTTAATCTCAGTTCCTACAGGGTGTATGTCTGGATTCTAAGGAAATGGAACACACCCATTCTAACAAAATTCAGATCTCTAAGTTATAGAGAAAGCAAATGGTCTTCAGAGAACAATCTGTTCTGATCACAGTCTTGTATTCTACATGGAATTAACCTGGCATCTGGCAATTCCTAGAAGACAAATAAAACTCACTTGGAGCGGGACCGTCTCCTGTTGTCATGTCTCCGTCGAGAGGGACTGGGAGATCCAGAAGAGCTGCTGGAACTGGAACTGCGTGAGGTGCTGGAGCTCCCAGAGCGGCTCGAGGCAGAGGAGGAACTTGAGCCACTGCTAGAACCAGTGCTGGAACTGGACCCTGAGCTGGAAGTTGAGCTGGAACGGGATCTGTTAAAAGGGGGAGAAGAATAAAAATTAGTGCAATACCCAGAAAAACAGTGACTGAGAAACTTCTGACAGCAAGAGAGAGTAACTGTGACTGAGGCTCCATAGCTCACCAGACAGCCAAAGAAATTCATACCTGAAATAGAAACCCTCTTGAGTTAAACAAAATTGCACAGTGACTAACACAACGCAAGCTTTCAACAGGCCCACGACTAGCAGAAATAAAGCTGATTTCTGAAAGTGCTGTCATTTGTTACTCTCCATAAAAGTACCCACCTAGTACTGCTGCTCCCACTGGAAGCACTGCGTCTTTTGCGCGTCTTGTCCCGACCACGATCCTTTTCACCTGATTCCTTAGTGGCTGCTTTATCCTTGGACCGGTCCTTTGATTTCTCTTCAGACCTGTCCTTACGCTTGGTTGGTGAAGGAGCCCTTCAACAACAAGTTGCAGAAGGCATTGCTTAATTCAGAAAAACACAGACAACAAAAGCCCCACACCCAAATAAAGAACAGAAGAGCAACACAAAACACAAACACTGAACTTTGAATGTAATTCAGGATCACCATTACTGCGGAGTTAAAAGCATTAGGCAATTGCAGACATTTTACAAAAAGGGAAATATTTCACATTATAAAGCAGCTTGAAGGAAGACAGCCACAGCACACACAAATTCACTCAGAAAGAGGAATTTCCAATTCCTTGGCTTCACTGGGAGGGCCTAAGCACCCTATAACATCCCAGTTTTGTTAAGCCTAGAAAATTCGGACAGCATGATTACTTAGTGCTGGAAGTTTTATTATTTTGACTTCTAGAAAACTCTTCTTTTTCAATCCTGGTAACTCCTTTTCCCCTTCAGAGGCATCCAAAGAAGCACTGAATGGGCCCTGTCGCAGGGGGTCCGATGCTGGTCAGCACCGGTATGCCGCGACCTTCCTAGAGCGAGCGTCCTGCAAAGATCAGCTCTGCCGGGGCGAGGGCAGGCCTCCCTGGGCAGCGGGTGATTCCACCAAGTGTAGCGATTTCTCAGCTACAAGTGATTCCAGCTCTTGTGATTCAGCTCTTCGTGAAATCACCCTGGCAGAACTCGGGGATAGAGAGACAGGAGCCTCGTATAGCAGTTCCACAGAGGTAGCCTTTACTGTTCAGCAGTCGCTGTGAAGGGAAGGCCAGGGGCGAGAACTCCCTGTCATCAGGGCTAGGGGACAGAGGTTATATGGGGAAGGCAGGGGATGGGGTAGAAACCAATTAGTCAACGGGGTACAAGCTATTACCATAAAGAAGCAAGGCATGCTGGGGGTGGTTCACTTTCTCACCATGACCCTTGCTTATCTCTGGGTAGAGACTTTTTGGCCTCAGGCCTCTCTCCTCCAAGGGAGTGCAGAGGGCTCCCGTGCCAAGGGCTCACAGCCCTCCACAGGGCCCCACATCTCAAATCTCACTTCTAACTCCTCGATTCAGAGAACCAAATTGAGCACAATAAACCCCAAATAACAGCCTAGTTACAGGATAAACAGGTTCACAAAGAAATTAACAGTTACGCGTGTAACAGCAATCCTGCTCACAACACACTGGGACATTCACGGCCTTCTCCAGAGTCCCGAGTCACCCATCCTGTCAGATGTGTTAGCAGCGGCTCTCACTGGCACTGGGGGCCTCACCTTACAGTCTGCACTGTTGTTTCACATTCACAGAAGTACAAAACACCTTAATTATCCAACCAAAAATATGGCAGACAGAAGGCATCAATTTCCTCTGCAAGATGCATAAGCAGCTCACGCCTCTCAACACAGACCTGGCTCCAGAGGAGCAAGCACTATCTTTTTCCAAAACCAGTTTGTGCCATGCAGCACACATTTGTCAGAAAGGAAAGGCCATTGAGAACAAACCCTCACTGAATTATGGCTGCTTCCAGCCTCAACAAGCTGCTCCCAAAGCTCTGTCAGCCTTGGTAAGACCAGGTGAAAGGGCCGAGAACGCTGCACTGCTGCCACAGCAGCTCTCACTTCAACTTCTCAGCACAAAGTCTAAACTAGATTCTGACCTTACCTACCCTCCCTCTTTGCTCTAGATCCGAAAGGAGACTAATTTAACACCTCTCTATTTAGCACTGAAATGCTGGGCATTAGTTGACTTCCAGATGTTTGCCATGTGAGGGCTGCATCCATCACAAAATCTGCAACGTCTATAAACATGCTGCATTTTGATTGTTTAACACCTGCATTACAAACCTGCCTCCAACATTTTAATAACCTCTAAAGGAGTGTGACACCCTCAACTACCAAGGAATAAAACATTCAGGGAACGGAAGCATGAGCAGAAGTGTGTTGGAGCTGCCAGCCTTATCTGCAGTGGCACTGAACATGCACAGTAATGCAGGATGTTGGAAACATCTCCATGTGCATCACAGGCAAACTCAGTGAACAAGAAAAAAACCTCTCCAGCTCACAGCATCCAACAATCTTGTTGCTTCTGTGCTTATGGCAAGCAATTACTTTATTCTCTGAATTGCAATTAAATTTATGGTTGGGAAGAGATTACTTCTGAACAGCGAAACTTGCTTTCCTGATTTTCAGCTTCACAGTTTTCCCTAACAGATCAACTGCAAGAAGCAAAACAAATGAATATTCACAAACCAAGCTCCCTGCAGAAACTAAGAAACACCCATGGCCTTTCTGCATGGAGGACAGGAAACCCACACCACAGACATGCCACTGGCAGAGCTTGCTGGGAGAGGAACTGTCTCCTCTAGCACCAGCGGCAGGAAGAAAGCAATCTATGAACCGTCCCACAGGTGTTGCAAAGGGAGCCAAGACAAGCAAACCTGTGTATGTCACTCAGCTTTAGGACATTTCTATCCAGCTCTGTGCCTCTCTAGTGCAAGCTGTGAGGGGGCTGCAGTTCGGGAGTTGACAGCCACTGCATTAGCCTAGCTGGAGAGTACAGAACAGACAGGTTCCTGGTTTCACAAGACCAGAAAACTTCAGATTTTCCTTTCATAAAATAACAGAATCGCAGACTGGTTTGGGATGGCATGAACCTTAAAGCTCATCACTCTCCAAACCCCCAGCCATGGGCAGGGACACCTTCCACCACACCAGGTTGCCCCAACCTGGCTTTGAACACTTCCAGGGATGGGGCTTTTCTGGGCAACCCGTGCCAGGGCCTCACCACCCTCACAGGGAAGAATTTCATTCTAATTTCTAATGTAAACCTGCCCTCTGTCAGCAGGAAGCCATTCCCCTTTGTCCTGGCACTCCAGGCCCTTGCAAAACGTCTCTCTCCATCTTTCTTGTTGGTTCGTTTCAGGAAGGCTGCAATTAGGTCACCCCAGAGCCCATTTTTCTTCTTCTAAATATCCCATATCCAGGTTTGGACATCTCTGCCTATGCATCAGCTCCTCCTGCACCTGTGGACTATCAGAGTAATGTTGTTATCAGCATACAAATCTGTCTGTTAGTGCCCAAGAGTTGGATCCGGTTTTACCCCTTCAGGGAGAAGGGAAGAGGGAACACAGATAAAGACCAGCATGTTTGCTGTTACCAGGCTGCTGCTGAAGCAGGAAATAGAATCACAGAATCAATTACATTGGAACAAACCTCTGAGACCATCAACTCCAGCTTCTGACCCAACAGCACCACGTCAACTAGACCAGAGCACTCAGTGCCACATCCAGTCTTTCCACAAACACCTCCAGGGACAGTGACTCCACAACCTCTCTGGGCATCCCCTTCCAAAGCCCAAACACCCTTTCTGTGAAGAAATTCTTCCTAATGTCCGACCTAAACCTCCCCAGTGCATCTTAAGATGGTGTCCTCTTGTCCTATTGCCCGTTGCCTGGGAGAAGACTCCGAGCCTCACCTGGCTACAATCTCCTTTCAGGTTTCACTGCTTACTGCTCCTCGGGACAGGTGCTCACCAGGCAGATGAGCTTTTGAACATTCAGCAAATGATGCTGCATTTAAGCAGCCTCCAAACTAACCAGTGGTTTTACTCCACAAAAATATGTTCCTTTCTCAGGAATGCCACTGGCCAAGCTTACTTCAGTTGGAAACCTCACCCTAACGTGTGGGCATTTTCACCTGCACAAGTTCAGGCATTCATTGGAAAACATAGAAAGAATAAACCACAGTCTTCATAAAAGGCTGTACAACAATGCATTTCTAAGCAACATGCTTCTTCCCTACGATCAAAAACCTCTCACTCTCTAACAAGTAACTGGTTTAAGGGCACCCACCCCAAACCAGAAAGTCTAAGAGCAATCTACACAAACCGAACGTCCATCTCACACACACTTCTGCTTTAGAGACAGAATCGGCACGCTTAGAGCTGCAGTTCTGTGGCAAAGGAAGCAAACTCGCTCGCCCCCGGGTTTCCCGTATGGCTATAAGCGAGTCCTTTACTGGCAGTTTGCTTCAGGTTTTCAGCTGCAAACTGGCAGAAGAATTCCTGGTGTGAGGAGGGTCCGGCGCCCGGCACTTCTCTGCCCACTACGGCCGCTCGGCCCAGCTCTGGGGCCGGCGAGGCGCGAGGCAGCCAGATCCGCACGCCATGAGTCCGGTACAGCGCCCGTGGGGCAGGGGGCCAGACCTGCACAGCAACCCGCCCCTCGGGCCCGCACAGCGCTTCTCCCGCCGGCCCGGCCGCTGCAGCGCCGAGACTCGGGCCCGACTCCCCGGCAAGCCCCGGCCG
>VZTI01004192.1:213790-248776 GCA_013397865.1 Struthidea cinerea
TGGCGCAGCCCCCATCCCGCACTCACATCCTCGGCGCCGCCACCGCTCCGCGCCCGTCGCGCGAGATTGACGCAGCGCGGGCGGGAAGGGGCAGCACCCGGCGCACGGTGATGGCGTCATAGCCGAGGCAGGGCGGGCGGAGGGGCCGAAAGNGAAGGGAAGGGAAGGGAAGGGAAGGGAAGGGAAGGGAAGGGAAGGGAGCGGAGCGGAACGGGCCGGGCCGGGCCGCGGTGGGAGGGGGCCCCTGCAGGGCCCGTGGCCATGGCGGCCGGAACACAGTGGCTGGCCAGGCCCGCTCTGTGTGTTAGAGCACTTAATGCTCCCGGCCCGCGCTGCCTCAGCCCAGTTCATCGGGCACATCTGACCAGTGCAGTGAGCAATGAGTCCCATTTGTACTGGGTTTGCTTGTCGAGTTTATGCAGCTACACTAACTGGTGAAATAAAAGCTCCTACAAACCCTCTCCTGCATAATAATAGTAACGACAGTAGCAGCTGGAGCTTCAACTCTGGATTTTAAGAGCTTGACAACCCAGCAGGCTGCAGCCTCCACACGTGGATTCTGAGCCCACCCTGTGTCAGGTGCAGGTTGCAGATTCACAGCACACAAACTCTGTTTTGAGGTGGTGGCGGATGTAGGGACGGCACTACTGAGAGGGGACTTGCCCTGTCAACTGCAAGAAAATTGGGAAGAGGAGAATGAAAGACTTAAGATGGAGCACCATACAGTGGCATTTCATGTCATGTGGGAAGGATATCCTCTCTCACTCTCCCTGCCAAATGTGTTTGCTGTGAACGTAAAAGGAAATTTGCCCATGCAGGCACTGGTCTGAGCTGACCACACTGGCTGCCTGACTTTTGACTTCAGAGGAACAAAGTCAGAAGTGTATTTTGACTCCAACCCTTAAAAGCAACAGACCTTTCTGAGAAGCAGGTGTGCTGATCAGCTGAAGTGTATGGCCACAGGCATATCTGTTAAATTCCTACCGATGGAAGCTTCACCTCTTGAATGCAGTGCAAGAATATGTCCTGTCTACCTCCACCACAGGACATGAGCAAGACCAGGGCAGGTGTCTGTAAATTCATTGTGGCAAGAAGAAAAACTGGCTTATTTTCTGTTCTGCTGCAAAACCAAGGGGTATTACATAAAACCTGCCATGGAACAGGTTCAGAAAACAAAGAAAACAAACAAAACCCCAAAGAAAGCAAAAAGGAAGTTGTTCTTCACACAACATCTTGTTAAAGGGCAGATTTCCCTGACAGGGGATTTTGTAGTCTACTAAAAGTTCACATGGGTTCAATGAAAAACTGCACTATGTCTAATGAGGACTATTAGTAGACTATCATGATGACCTTAAATCATGGAATCATTAAGGCTGGAAAAGCCCTCTGAGATCATTGAATCTAATTCCAATGCCATTCCCACAGCACTGCCAAGGCCACCACTAAACCATGTCCCCAGGTGCCACATCTACGTATTTTTTTGAACACTTCCAGAGATGGTGATTCTACCACCGCCCTGGGTAGCTTCTTCTAATGCCTGACCACCCATTCTGCAAGGAGTATTTCCCCAATATCCAAACTAAACCACCCCTGGTGCAACTTGAGGCCATTTCCCCTTATCCTGTCCCTTGTTCCCAGGGAGCAGAGCCTGACCCCCACCCGGCTGCACCCACAGTGTTTAACTTTTTTGTCTCTCTTAGTTATGGCAAAACCATAAAGGCTAACTGATCCCAAAGTCCTGCCACCCTTATTCTCATAACAGCTCTCATCTCTCCAGGGGTGGGCAGGTAAGGTCACTGAACCAGCAGAAAAATAACAGTACTGTGCAAAAGGTTTCCTGCCAGCTGTTACTTGACGCAGGTTCCTGCAGCGCTGTGAGCCGCAGGGCCAGCCCCAGGACGGTGGTGGTAGCGTGTTGGGGGCTCTGATCCCCTCCCCGGGGCTGCCAGCAGTTGGCAGGACTGAGCCTTAAGCCAAGCCTGAACGAGGAGAGACATTTGAACATCTCATTTGGGGGCACTAGCAGAGGTGAGAACATCTCAAAGCACGTGTCTGCTTCCGTTTCAGAGCGAATGGCCCGGCCCCACTGTGGCCTCTGCCCCATGCCGGCAGCCCGGCTGGCACAGCGCATCCACCATCCCCCCGCAGGGATGGAGCTGGTGCTTCCAGGGCTGGATGGGATCTCTAGGGAATGGCAGCGCTGCCTCCTGTGCGGCTTCTCCATCCTGTGGCACGGGTGTGACGAGCCCCGTCCGGGCGGTGCTCCGGGACGGGACGGACGGGCCTGTGCCCTGAGGTGACGGGGCTCCTGACAGCCCTGGAGCGCGGCTGCCCCGAAAGGGTTACGAGAAGGGCTCCGCCCCCGCTGTACATGGGTCTCCTCCTGGGTGACCTTCCCGGCAGCCCTTGCTGGCTCTGCCCCAGCCAAACAAAGACGGCAGGAGCTTTTCAGACAGCCGCCTCCCAGAAAGTTGGCTGCGGGGAGCCGGGCTGTGCTGGCACCTGGCTGATCCCGGCCACCGGAGAACGCGGCAGCGAGTTGGTGCCGTCGCCTGGGAGGACCCCGGCAGCCGTCGGTAGTCCCTGTACGTGGGTGCTCTGCCCGTTTGCTTCTGTGCATTGAGCTGGTTTGGGTGCTGAGAGTGGCGTGGGGAAGGATGAGAGGAGCTCCTGGCACTGGTGCGAGCACAGGGAGGGTGCAGCAGGACGGGGCTCCGGGGCCCGCGGCCGTGCGGAGGCTGATGCGGCGCTGAGGTTCAGTGTCGGAGCTGGGAGTGGCATGCCCGATCTGAAATGCTGTCCTCCAGCCGCTTCTTGAACTCAGGAACCTGCCCAACAATTTTCCAGCGAAGTGCAGACTCCTTTAGATACTGCCCACGTGTTGGTGGACGAGCAGGAGAGGAAATAACAGAGCTTTGTGAGTGCTGCTTTTGGCTCTTCTGTGCTTTTCTGTCCCTTCCCTCCTGCGCTCCCAGGCTGCTGCTGAGGACAGGCTATTTACGGCCACCTTCGCAGGTGAACTGCTCTGCTCCGGTGCCACTGGGGCTGGGGTTAATTGTCTGTAAACGCTGCCTGAGGCTGAGGGCGCTTGTCCGTTGTGTTGGCACCGACCTGAAACTGGCGCTTCATTTGTCCTTCCTATTCATTGGCTTTGGGTTTGTGGTGGCGACTACAGAGAGCTCTCCTTGAGCCCGCGGAGATCCAGGTGACCCGTGGGTCATTCTGCCCACAGCAGCACTGGCATTCCTTTATCATGGTGAGGTGTGAGCACCCTGTGCCAGGCATTGCTTAGCATTTGTGGGGATTGCACTGCAGCACTGGCTAAGCCCACAGCCTCTGGGTTCTGGTGTTTTCCCTGTGCTGGAAGATCTTTGGTCTGCCTCCCTGTTCAGTCTGTCACTCCTTCTGCACCTCTGTGAGAGTAGGGGTAGACGTGTGTCTGGCTCCAGAGGGTACAGTCTGTGTGACTTCCTTAGAGGAATTGCAGGGTGGGGGATTCATCTTCTGAGGACTTGGAAACTTTTCATCCAAATGTGTAGAAACAGCCATAGTTGTCATTGCAGGGAGTTGACTGTTTCCAATAGCTGCATTGTTGAGTAGCTATATAGATTTGGAACAGCAAAATCAGGAGATTTTGGGAGTTCCTCTCTAATCTGCAGAAGGGTGTGAATTTAGCAATTTAGCTGAAATACTTATGGGTCTATTAAGTCATCTGCCATAGCTTCTGAACATCTGGCCCTCTCTTGAGGTCTAAGGCTATTCTTGCAGTGTATACTGGTAGCTAGGCCATGAACAGATCTAGGACTTCAGGACTGTCTGCCCCTGCATGTGTCAGTGCATACATTTGTGTATTTCAGGGCTTTTAGCTTAAAAACTGTGCCTTGATGCCCCTTTTCCTCTGTTTTCCTGCAAGTGTATGCCGTGATGCTGTGGGAATATACCTGCTCAATGCTAAACCTAGTCAAATGTCCTGGTTTCATCACAAGGAATAAATACCGTGTTACACTTTGCACTGATTTCTTTGTTTCCTCTTCAGGCATGTGAAAGACTAGAAATTCAAGGTGTGCTTGTGGTGTAGCCAGTGCAGCTCTCTCTGCCGGAAGGGCTGTATCTGTGGAGAGCAGTGACTCGAAAGGTGTAATGCTTTACAGAGAGGCACAGGTAAAGGCAGGGCAGTGAGATACATGGCATTTATTGGTCTTGTCTAAATACTAAAGTTCGCTTTGATGAATTTGTTCAGTCTGAGGGCAGAGATAGATTTTGGAGCCTGGACGTGAAATCCAGTCTGTTCCTCTCCCACAGGCCTTCCCAGGTGCTCTGTGAAAGTGTCTTGGTCCTTCAAGCTGTGGCTCCACAGTTCTTACTATCACGTTTGGATGCTCCAAATAATTTCTTAATACAAACCTGACCTTTACCAGACACAGCATCACAACCATGCTGAGTTTGTCAGAGCAGGTAATAAAATGTTGAGGGTGACCTCTAGGTTTTGGGCTGTGGAAGAGTCAATCCAGTGCAAACCTTTTTTGTTCAAGGCTATCAAAACAGTGTGATTTTATACAGTGTCTCTGCTCTGTGGTGTGTGGCCTGGGACCCTTTCATCATTAGGGAGGATTTTCAGTATTCCTGATACTGTTCCTTTTCTCCCCTCAAACATGAGGTAACAGTACTAACAACACTAACACAGTGTTGTTACCCTGTGCCCCTAAACATCCCAACACGCTCCTCTTTATCTTCCCACCATATCTTTATACCGTATTCCCCAGTGACCTCCAAGCTGTAGTGGCATTGTCTGAGGCAAGAGCAAACTGTGCATCATCATACTCACAATTTTTTTTGCAACTCCCAAAACTGTTGTGGAGATCTAGCTTTCTTCAATGTTCACATTCTGCAAATCTTAAAGTAGAACCATAAATTTTTGTATTTTCCATGTGAGGATCTGATTTTTAAAGTGTGGCCAGGCAGGGGTAGCTCCTCAACTGCTCTGAAAGCACAACTTAAATGAATGAAGCAGTTGTCAGAGCAGGTGACAGAGCAAACCAAGCTGTGGGCTCTAAACAGCTCACTTCAAATCCTGGGCCAGACACCCAACCCTTTCTCTCTGCTATTCTGATGTCTGAAGTACAACTTGATTAAAATCTTCTTCTGAGGTTATCCCTTCAGAGAGGAACCACCATGACTCAGGTAGCAGCAGCACCATCTAAATTCATCTTACCCATCACCTTTTAATAAAACCTATAACAGCTGCTCCTTCACCAGTTTTGCAAAGAAAGTAAGATGGGATGCAGCCTCACTACACTCCGTGCTGTTAGATAATGTTATCGCTGCCATAAGGCTTGGCAAATCCCACAGAACAGTGGCACTGAATAACATTGCAGCCTAGGAGAAATGGCCATTTTCCCCTGGCACAGATCTTCCTGCTTTGGCAACATTTCAGCACTGGACACCTAATACTGTTCATCTTCTTCCAAGCTAAGTTCCATTGAACCACCTTGGCCAGCTCATTGCCATTCTCGGGGCTGTCCTGTGCAGGACCAGGAGTTGGACTCGATGATCCTTGTGGGTCCCTTCCAACTCGGGATATTCTGTGATTCTGTGAGCCCTTTCTGATTACCTGTCTCCACAAAGCTGAGACTTCCCAGTCTGTCCCTACAGCAGTAAAACTGTTCTCTGCATGAATCGCCAAGAACTATCCATATCCCTTCCAAGCTGTGCCAAGCAGGCTCTGGAGCAGGATCTGGAGGGCAGGAAGCCCAGTGGAGGATTGTCCTGCCCGTGGACACATGGCTGTGTTCAGAGCACAGTTCTCTACAGGGTGAGGATTTGGGCATTCCTGGCAGACTCACTCCTTCCACAATACCTTTGCTCTACTTGATACACTGCTTGCTGTCTGAATCCATATCTGAATCCCATGTAAACCAGCACTGTCCTCCCTGTGCTTCTGGGGGATGATTTTAATAATTTTTTCCCCTCCAAGCTGATGCAGAGTGAAAAAAAGGACTTGTCTTGCCAGTTTTTGCAGCAGCTATTCAGAACGCCGTGGGAAAGCAACAAAACCGAACAAGATGGATGAGTATCCCTCCCCAGCTGCTTGCAGCTTCTCCAGCTTCCCAGGGTGTGCTGGGGGTCTGAGAAGGAGGTCTGCAAATCAGATGCAAAGGAAAGTGTGGGCAAGAGAACCTTGTTGAGCTGTTACTAGTCACCAGGCCCAGATCTGACAGATTTGGCTTGTGTCTCCTTACAAGGTCCATGAGGCTCCTTTTGGCAGCACTGAATCCATTGTGAATGAGGTAAACTGTTTCCCACGCCCTGGTACACTGGCCTTGCACTGTACAAAGAGAGTTGAAAGGGACATAGCCACATCCAACTTCGTTCATCATGATCTTACATGGACCTTCTTAGGGCAGGAGTAATTTTGCACTCTGTGCAGCACAGCAAACCCTTGAGCTCAATGTGCTTTGGGATGTTAATGACATGAAGTGTCTGTTTTCAGTTGCTGAAACCAGACAAAATTAGCTGTATCTTCTTGCTCTGTATCTTCATGCTCCCTGTGGGTCACAGCTTTTGCTTCTCTCACTCCTTCCTCTCCTTCAATCACATCTGTTCTCAGCATCAGCAATTTGTCTCTCCGGTGAAACCTGTTGCTCCACCTCTGTACCCGCTGCCCCATGGCTGTGCTGCTCCTGAAATGGTGGACGGGAGCTTGTTGCTCTGGTTAAGCCCATCTGTACATAAATGCCTCCATCTTTCTAAGACTGTTCCATCTCGTGGGCCAGGCTGGCCATGGGCGTGCTGTGGTGCAGCTAAAACAGCCTTTGAGAAAACACAACCCCAGGGTAGCTCAGTTACCTGTGCCATGTCTGTTGGAGGATTAACTCTTCCTTGCTCTACCCCAGCATGAATTCTGGAAGCAGCCTTGCTTGTACCTCCCAAGGGTGAAAACTGCCTGTGTCCAAGAGAAGCTGTGAGACGAAAGGGAGACGTCAATCTTCCCACACATGAGCCAAGTCCGTGGTCACACAACTAATGTTTCACTCTTGGGGAATTTGGCATTCAGAGCCAGGTAATCAGGGCTTCAGAAGAACTGTGGGAGAGACAGGTGGCAGTGGCTGGGGATGGATGTGTGTGCAGGCAGGTGGGGGAGCTCTACCCCGAGGACTTGCAGGTTGGGTACTGGGGAGTTCCTCTCTCTCAGGTTCACCTCCTGGAGTGGGGGCTTGCACGAGCACAGGAACAAGTTGTGCAGAGGAAAAGCCTGCTTGGCCTAGGGCTAGTGGTTACATCATGTGACTTGTAGGAAATTTGGATTCATGCTCTTCCTCTTTTTTTAGACCTTAAATCCACTCTGCTCTGAAAGGAAGTCTGGGACATGCTGCCTTCTTTCTCTTTCTCTCTTGAGGCTGTGTCATTTTTGTATGTAATACCATCTGGGCCAGAGAGTATGGGAACTAAGGAAACAATCCCGGTGATGAGAAGGCTGCTCCAGGCTCTGGGCTGTGTTTCTGTGGATATAGCTGCATGCAGAGTCATGGAATAGAGCATTACCAGCAGCAATATCTGGGTAAAGGAGCTTTCCCAGCTACAACTGAGTACATAAAGACTTCAGGCATTACAAGTGTTCTGCAGCAGCTGAAGAAAGGGTAGCTAATCTGAAATTTGGACAGACACCGAAATTGGCAGGCTGGAGCAAAATTTCTTTTGCAGGCGTGGTGGTGTAACAAGGCATGCATCTGCTCAGACAAATGTGTATGTCCAGCTGGCTGTGTAAGGTCTCGGAAGCCAACTCACCAAAGGGCAACACTTGTAGCCTGTGGTGCTGCACGACAGCCCTCTCTGACTGGAACTGTCAGCTGGGAATTCCAGTCACTGCATCTCCCCCCTGGGACACCTATCCCACTGTAAAACACAAGGGGTGCGTGTGGGGGGAAGACACTTTGAGACCATGAGGAGCCATTGCAGCTTGCAGGGGAATAATGTGTAGCTGCAGAATCTGGGTTTGCCAAAGGACTTGCAGCTGTGGCTGGAACACAGTGTGACAGCCAGGGAGGTGGAGGCAAGCAGGATTTCGGAACAGGGGACTTTTATTGCCCACAGTCAGCTCATGGCACCTGGTCTTCCTATGGAAATGCGAAGCCAAGCCAGCTTTGTTGTGCTGCTCTATTTTAGAAATAGCAAAGGCTGAGTCAGTCCAGATGAGACTGTTTCAGGGACTTTCTGGAAGAGACTAAACCTCTCTGTGTTCCTCATATCCACAGAAATGGAAAACGTTAGAGGCAGAGGGTAAGCGCACACAATTGCTGTGAATTTTCTTCCACAGATGTGCTCCCTTTCCCTATCCTCCTGCAAAACCACCACTGGAGTTAACTTTTCCTGAGTGGTGTTAAGAAACCTTCAGAGGAACCATCTCACTCCCAGCCTGGCCCTGGAAAGTGAAAGGAACTCCATCAGTCACAGGTCTAGGAAAATCCCTGAATCTTTCCCTCTCATTGAATTGATTTTTGTTTTTCCTTGTGCAAAAATTATTGGAGAGTAATGAACACCTTGAAGGCCAGGTGAGTATAAAGGTCTCATCTCTGTTTGTGAATGTGTAAGTTGGTAAGGTGTGTGCATAGCACAG
Organism: Struthidea cinerea; assembly: GCA_013397865.1. Taxonomy (NCBI): domain Eukaryota; kingdom Metazoa; phylum Chordata; class Aves; order Passeriformes; family Corcoracidae; genus Struthidea; species Struthidea cinerea. Next base: position 222,405 of record VZTI01004192.1, read on the forward strand.
GTTGCAGCTCCTTGGGGAAAATACCCTCTGGAGACGGAGAATGAGGAGAAGGTGATGGACTCAGCGTGGAAATGGGGAGCACATTTAATACAGGAAAACTATGAGTTTGCAGCAAGACCTGGATAAATAAAGTTTTAAGTAGAAATGGAGCCAGACCAAGCTGTTGCAAAGGCTGACTGGGGCATCTTGTGGCTTGGCCTTCCAGTACTTGAAGGGAGCTTACAAGGAAGATGAAGAGATACTTTTTACAAGGGCATCTAGAGATGGGACAAGGGGGAATGGCTTCAAACTGTCAGAGAGTAGGTTTAGATGGGATATTAAGAAATTCTTCCCTGTGAGGGTGGGGAGGGCCTGGCACAGGTTTCCCAGAGAAGCTGTAGCTGCCCCATCCCTGGATGTGTCCAAGGCCAGGTTGGACAGGGTTTGGAGCAGCCTGGGATAGTGGAAGGTGTCCCTGCCTGTGGCAGGGGGTTGGAATGAGATGAGCTTTAAGGTGCCTTCCCACCCAAACCATTCTGGATTCCTCAAATCAGGAGAAACAGTGACGTGCTGGAGCGAGTCCAGAGAAGGGCAATGAAGCTGGGGAAAGGTCTAGAGGATAAATCTTATGAGGAATGGTTGAGGGAGCTGGGGTTGTTTAGCCTGGAGAAAAGGAGGCTCAGGGGTAACTTTATCACTCTCTACAACTACCTGAAAGGCTTCTTCTCCCAGTGAACTAGTGATGGGACAAGGACATAGCCTCAGGCTGAGCTGGGGAAGGAGTCAGGTTGGACATCAGGAAGAATTTCTTCACAGAAAGGTTTGTCAGGCATTGGAATGGGCTGCCCAGGGAGGTGATGGAGTCACCATCCCTGGAGGTGTTCCAGAAAAGACTGGATGTGGCACTTAGTACCATGGTCTAATTGACAAGGTGGTGATCAGTCAAAGGTTGCACCTGATGATCTCAGAGGTCTTTTCCAACCTAGATGATTTCTGTGATTCTGTGATCTTGGAGGAAATTGCTGGAATACTGTATTTTATGGAATACACTCATGTTGCTTTCACTGGTAACCCTTTTCCCCTACCTGACAGGGGTGGAGTAGCTGTTGTGCACTTTGTCCGCCCTCAAAGTGTAAGTGAGCAGGGCTGGAGCTGGATTTTGACCTGCGCTTCTGCCTGCACTTGTCTCCTGCATCTCCTGCTCACCTGCTGGATTCTGAGCCCCAGCCTTCTTCGCAGTGTCGTCTCTGAAATGGCTTTCCAGGTCTTGGTCTACCTCTGATCAGTAAACAGATATTTTTTAAAGCCCTGCTGCAGAGGCTCGTGCTGTTCTTGAAGGATAAGGAGCCTGGGTGAGGCCTTGAGCATTGATGGTATCTCCATGGAGCTGCTGTCTGCAGCCATGCCCTGCTGCCCTGAAGCCATCTTGGCCATACTCCTCATCCTGCTGCCCCTCCAACAAATGGAGGGTTCTGAGGGAACACTGTGAATTGGGAATGCTGAGCTTATCTGGGGTTAGCAGGGCAGGGATGCTCTGTGCCTCCCATGAACTTTCCCCAAGCTCAGGAAAGCAGGGCAGGGTGGTGGGACCTCAGTGGAGGGCTGGGGAAGGGCTGAAGCGGGTGAGCGTGTGATGAAGGAGGGATTTGGGACCTGGGGATGGTACACAGAGAGCAACATCTTCAGTGGAGAGGGAGCTGGAGGAGATGCAGTGTGAAGTTGGTGCTTCTCCAAGGTGCTCTCCTCATCTTCCCTGCGGAGGCTGGTTGAAGGCTGCAGCCGTGGCTGTTGGCTTTCCTGGCATTTATGTAAATGATACATTTCTGTCACCAACTGCTCAGGTACTCCAGTGTCCTCTGGCCGTGTCTGGAGACACTCTGTGAGGAGAGCAGGGTATATTGTCAGGGCTCAAGCTCCTCATAACTGCAGCTTCAAGGTGGTGGTCTCCTTGGAGCATCTTCCCTTGACGTGGGGAAGGTTGAGAATTTCTGACCTTCTGCTCTTGCTCTGCAATTGTAGTGTCTGCATCCAAGGATGTCTGTTTTCCAATATCCACTCTCCCAGCTCTTATCTACAAGGTCCCTAATGCACACAGCAGGGCATGGGGTGGCCTTCAGACATAAACAGAGCTGGATCAAAGTACAGCCTACATCTCTGGAGCTAATGTCACTTTCTTTTGCCATGGAACAAGTAAGATGCAGAGGGGCAAACTCCTCTGTCAAGTTAAGTGACTCCATTTCTCCCTGAGGCTGATGTCCAATAGTCTCTGTGCCTCCTTGGCCAACATAACACATTATCGTCTTTTTTAAGATCCCCATGTGCCTTGGGAAGTGTGATTTGGAAAAGGTTCCTATATCACATCTGCTTGGCAGCAGACTTGAGGTAGTCTCTAACTGGAAAAGTGTTTTGCTGCCTTCTGGGAATTCTTGGAAGACATTTATTTTAGTGAAGTGAAACCCAAAAGTATGTCCTTTAGGGAGCAGCTGCAGCACTGAGTGTCCAAGAAACACCTGCAGATTAAGGAATTTGGTAGAAAGTGGAAAAAACTCTCCACCACAGTTGTGTAGACACACACATGTGCATGTATAGACATACATGGGTATATCCCTGTGTGGTACAGGCGCATGCCTGCTGTGAGAGGGGAGGCACAGGAAGTGCAGCCATTATAGTTACAATTCTGCCTTCTTCACAATGGGTGTATTAGTGGTTGCATTTGCTTCTCCCAAAGGTACAAGACGGTGTTGTCTCCAGACCCAAGGGCAGGCTCTGCAGCACCAGCAGTTCCCACGTGGAGTTTCTACGGTTCTGCTCGCCGTGACCTTCTGGGCCAGCAGGGAAACACAACGGGGTCCTGCCAGCCCCGTGCGATGAACCATCACTTGCCAGGACTCGCACAAGGCTTCCTGGGACACTGAGCTGCTGCTTCGGATCCTGACTGCTTCTGATTCCTCACTGTACTGCTGGCAGGGTGGGATTGATGTCCAGTTTGGGACACTGGGCAGAGCCAAGCCTGTCACGATCCTCTGGGGTAGACTAGGGGACCAAGCTGGAGCCCTCTCTCTAAAGGGGCTCTGCGTGAGCGAGGGACACGCTTGGGGCTGTCCGTTATTCACTCTGGTGGGAAGAGCCACCTCCCCAACCCTTTCCATCTGGGAACTGTGTCACTGCTGGGGATGGCACCACGTGGGCGCAGGGCAAGGGCCAGCAGCCTGGCAGCAAGGCACTAGCTGAGCCTGAGCACCATCACGGGGCATAGAGCTGCCTGGGGAGGTGCCAGCATCCCCACCACGGCCGCACTCCGGGCATGTAGGTGCCGGGCACAGGAGGGTCCCAGCAGCAATGGGCCGGCTGGATGACCATGCCAAGAGGAGGATCGTGGAGCTGCGCAGGGCTGGGCTGAGCTTCCGCAAGATCAAGAAGGTGCTGGAGCTGGATGACATCCGGGTGACACCGCAGGCCGTGTACCTCTTCCTCAAGAGGAAGAGCGTGGAGCCGGGGTCAGCAGCAGCTGGGTCGGATGGGGACCAGCCCTGGCCCCCACTGCAGGGGCATGAGGCTGAGCCCCCCAGGCTGCTGGGCACCCAGCACCCTGCAGTGCCCACTGGGGATCTTACGGGCAGCCAGGCGCCCTGCTCTGCTGGCAGCCAGGACACCAAGGAGGGCATCCAGATTGTTGGTGTGGCCTCGCTCTACAAGGATGGTGGGCAGCTTGGGGTCACCCTGCCTGTGGGGCTGGCCCCTGGGAATGGTAAGGCCTGGCCCCGCTGGGGTTCACTGTGGCCACTCCCTGCCACTGCTGGGCTCAGGAAAGGGCCTCATTCCCCACTGGAGACCCTTCCAAGGGCCTCCTTTTGAGGTGTTTTCTTTCTCTATTCTTGCAGGTGATGACAGCTCCACAGGCACACCCCTGGCTCTGGGGACTGCTCTGGGGGGCCTGAGCACCCCCCCCCAGCCACTGCCCAGCCGAGGGCAGCTGGGCACACCCCCCACCCAGAACTCAGCCCTGATGGTGAAAAAGAAGACTGTGGACAGGGCTGTCCTCCTGCAGAAGAAGGTAGGATGGCAGGATGGGAGAGTGCATGTGCTCTGGCCAGGAGCTGCTGCGGTGCTGCCATCTGGCCAGGCCTGCACAGCCCCCTGCTGCATCTACACCGTGTGGTGGGGCAGGCTTCTGGGGGTGAAAGGCTCCCTGCTAGCTGCACTCCCCAGTAATGCTAACCCTGGCACTTGGCGGATGTATCTGGGAAGCCCCTCCGGGTGGGGGTGAGGCCATGGGCTCACCCGCCTCCCGCCAGCACTTGCTGCTGGCCATGGAGATGCCAGTTGCTGCCTGGCTTGGCCTCTAAACCGGCAGCTCATGAACCTCTTCTTAAGGCTTGGTGTCAGTACCGGCTCAGGAGCTTCTTCCAGCCACCCAAGGCTGGAAAGCAAAATCCAGGAGATACTGTTTCTGTCCCTGCAGAGAGCAAACACAAGCCTGGCGTCAGCACGGGCAGCCCCACTGCCGTTCAGCAGCAGTCACCCAGGATGGATCAGCGCGTGCTAACAGCACATGGTGCACCAGGGGCTCTGATGGAGCAGCGGCCTAGGGGCTGGGTGGGGCTCAAGTGCAGCTAGCTCATGGTGAGGTCTAGAGGTCTGCAACAAGGTTATGGCTTTCTCTGAGAGCTTTTCTCTGAGCCTTGTAGCTAAGTGCAGAATAAATCTCTTGTTAAACGCCAATGGATGGGCAGCTGATAATGTTTCACATTCCCTTCTCTCCTGCCTCCCACTATTCCAGCTCAAAGAAGCCAGCACTCAGACTGCCCTGCCAAGCCCTGCGGGTCCAGGAAATCACAACCTTGCTTGGGGCGGACCAGTGCCCCCCACTGCTCCCAGCTGCCCCGCCATCGCCGAGAAGCTGGATGCTGTACAGATGGAGGTGCAGAGGCTGAGCCAGGCCCTGCACGTGGTGCTGGAGCGGCAGTGCCGCCTGGAACGCCAGCAGGAGCACCAGCAGCGGTTGCAGCAGGAGGTGCTGATGACACTGCAGCAGCTCAGCTCCACCGTGAGCCACGGTGCCGTGCCAGCCACCCAGCCCTGCGGCCCCTTCAGCAGCATGGCCGAGCCCTCGCCCACCATGCCCAACTTCAGCCAGTTCAAGATGGAGCTGATCTGAGCTCCCACAAGGCCTGTGTGCTCCAGCAGTGCTGTGCTAATGGCACGATGGAGCTGGGAGGAAGAACCATCTCTCAGAGGCTGCCCAAGGATTACATGCAGCACCCAGCAGAGAAGGTCCCTGGTGCCTCATGTTCCCAGCCGTGCTGACTGGAAGGGGCTGCCTGGCCCAAGAGGCTGGACAGTGGAAGGCTGAGGCCTTGCTCCTCCTGTGCTGCTCATCCTGGCTGGCACTGGAGCTGGCTGGGGCCCATGGACCTCAGCAGAAGGCAGTTGCCTGCAAGGAGAAGATGCAGCCAAGATGGACACAGCAGGGAGGTGGGACTCCAAGGAAACCTGAGGCTTCCTTCTCATGAGGGTCAATGCCATGATGATCAATCCTGCCATCCCCTCCACAGAACCTTGTTCAGTAAAAACCTGTCTACGCCATGGTTCAGAACCAGTGTGGGATCAGTATCTGTGTTTTCTCTACCCCTCACCCAACCAGTGAGCAAGCTGGATCTGTCTGGATCACTATCACCATGCGTGGAACTGCAGAGGGTGCAGAAACCCATGAGGTGAGACCAGCACTCCACACATGAAGGATGATGTTGGAGCCTGGCATCAGCTGCTGTTAGGGATAGATCAGACTGTGTAGGAAACAATATTTTACTGAGCAGATTCCACCCTCTGCCCCACAGACTCAGCAGATCTGGAGTCTGGTACTGCTGCTGCCCACTGTCTGGCAAGATATGGGCAGGACCACACCAGTAAGAGTTGCTTCTGGGCAGGAGCTGATTAACTGGGTGTTCAGCTCTCCTCTAACCCATTTTCCTGGGCAGGACACCCTCCTGGTTGTGATCCCCAGCAGCAAGGGCTGTCCCTAGAGCAAGCTGCTGGTGGTGCAGAGCTGCTCTTGCAGAGCAGGGCATGATGCTGAGAACCCCCTTGCCTGGACCAGAGGGGCGCAGGGGAGGCTGATGTGCCCTCACTGAGCAATGGAGTCCTGAAGGACCAGAGACTGGTCTTGCCTGCCGGGAGGAAAGGTCTGATGGGGGTGGCCTTGGCTCATCACCCAGCAGTGAATCCCGAGAGGAGGCAGAGCGTGTCCTTCCTCTGCATCAGCCAAGCAGGCTTCTGCCTGCGCAGGCACCACACTTGGCACGACCTGTGCCTACGAAAAGTCCCCAGCCTGTTCTGAGGTCTCCTTGAGTCCAAGGTCAAAATTAAGAAATTCAGGTGTTTGTACACAGACACACACACACAGCTGTAGACACATACACAGATGTAGATATAGGTGTACACCTGGCATTTGGCAGGTCTGTGCAGCAGCTGCAGTGCACGGGGGAGCTGGTCACCCCCTCTGCCCCCCTGAGACACATCCCTGGCCCCAGGGCTATCAGACCCAGCTGTGCCCAGGAGCATTAGAAGTCTGCTGCCATCTGCCCACGGTCATTCATTTCGATGTTGGTGTAATTTTGGGGATGTCTGAAAAGCAACAGATGAAGAAAAACACATGATCAGTTGCTCTGCTCTTTTGCACAAGGCACGGTGGAGCTAATCTGCACCTCAGCTTTGAAAAGAAGAGGCTGGATGACCAGCACTCAGCAGGCACAGTTTCCTAATGTCTCTGTCAATGTTTCAGAGAAAAAAGGAGCAGAACAGCTGCTATTCCCTGGCACATGTACATTAACTTAAAACCACCCTGGTTTCTGAAAGAGCTTCCCTAAATCTGACTTCGGCTATTTTTAAAATTATTTTTGAAAAATAAATAAATATATATATATATGCTGGGTTTTCTATTCCCCAAATGTATTCTAAGAACTTCCCTCATTTCTAACTCCTGCACATCAGCCCCTTATCCAGTGCTGAAAGAAGAACAGTAAAAATTAATAAAAATAAATCACCTGGGCTGGTTAAATAACCCATCCACTGTAACATTTATTTCAGACAGACATACAGCCTGAGTGTTCAGCTGCTGTTTACCTCCTGACCATGTTAGGGAACACCAAGTTATTATTTAAAGTGGTGTCATGTTATAACATGGAAGGTGTTTCCCACCAAGGTAATCCTGAGGTGTCTGTCATTTCCACCCTGCTCCAAGGAGGAGCTCTTCCCTGTGGCCACAGCATCATCTGTTGTGTGCCACACGCCTTCAGCTTTCTGCTCTCCCACCACAGCATGTTGTCAGTACCACTGATGGCCCTTACACTGCACCTGCTGACATGCCCAGCATCATCCAGGATTTACTGGTGTTATCTCAACCTCCTGCAGAACCTGCAGTCTGCTCTGTCAGAAACAAAGGGGCTTTGCAAAAAGAGGAGCAACATACTGAAATGTCTGAAGGCAGTGTATGTGTTCACCTGAGTGAAGGAGAAGGTCCCCCTGCAGCAGTTAGAGAGGACTCCCTGGGGAAGGAGAGGGCAGGGGATGTACAGCAGATTCAAGGGTGGTTTCTCACCTTTTGATGAAATAAAAAGCCAGGCCAACCAACAATAACAGGAACAAGAGAGATCCCATGACAAACAGGGCAATTTCCCAGCCCTGGAAGGAAGCTGAGGGAACAAAGGCAGAGAAGAGGCATTACAGCCATGACCTTTCCTAGCACAGGGGGCCCCTAGGAGGTCACAGAATTAGAGTCACAGAATGGGTTGGATTGGGCCACATTGGGTTGGGTTGAGTTGGAAGGAACCTTTAAAGGCCATCTAGTCCAACCCCCTGCCATGGGCAGGGATGCCTTCCACTCTCCCAGGTTGCTCCAAGCCCCACCCAACCTGGCCTGGAACACTTTCAGGATGGGGCAGCCACAGCTTCTCCGGGCAACAACAGGTTGGGCTGTCCAGCCTCTCACTCTTTTCCCCTGCTACATGCCCTGTGACATCCCAGCTCTGGACACTTCCAGCCTGGGTGCCAGTAGGTGCTCCCAGCAATTGGGCCTCGGGGCTTCCTGGCTGTGTGAGCAGCAGCTCCAAAAGCAAGGGGCTCCCCACTGAAGCCCAGTGGCTTGCCCACATGTCTCCTCTCGTGGAGACGTGGTCTGACCCTGGCCCCAGCCCTGTTCACTGTACTAGAAGCAGAGTCCCTCCTACTTACCACCATTGTGTGATACGAATGGCACATTTTTGGGGGTGACACACTCAGGACTGGTTTTCAGAACTCTCCCATCCACGGAGAAGGGATGGGGGCTGGCCAGGAATCTCTGGAGCCAGGTTTTGATGGACTGCTCCTGCTCTGGCTGCTGAGCCCACACCTGGCCCCAGACCTTCACCAGTGAGCCCACACATGTCAGGTTAAGCTCTGTCAAGAAACAACAGTGCATTTTGGGTGGTCAGAAACCCTCTGGTGTCAGGGATCACACTGTTCCCATGACTCTGTGCCCTCCTGCTCCCATGCTCTTCACCTTTCTCTCCCCACTGCTCTGAAATCATGCTGCCATGCTTCATCACAGGTAACTTGAGCACGTGCTCAACCTTTCTTTTGGTGACAAAAGGGACTTGAGGTTGTTATCCCACCCAACAGAATACTTTTTACTACACTTTGTACCTCTACCCACTGGTCAGAATTGACTGAAATTGTTCAACGAGTCAAAAGGGCATTTTGAGGGTAAGGGAGGCAGCAGTCTTCTCTTCCTTACAAAACCAGCCAAAACACAGGACACATTACTTCCCATCCCTCAAAAGCTGTAGTCCCTAAGGCTTTCAGAAGTGACTATTTGGTCTGGATACTTTGAATAAATATAAGGGTTAGGAACCAGAGTACTCTGGACTGCACAGGGCTGTTTGCTTAGTGGGTTTAGGTTTGTTTGGCAGACACCACAAGGATCAGCAGAGACTGTTATTCCTCTTGGGCCCTCCAGCTTGGCCTCACGAGCAGACCAGGTCAGGTTCTCTCCTTCTCCCCTTGCTGAAATCCCAATGCCCGCCACTGTTCCTCAAGGTCTCCTCACTCCAGTGCCAGCCTGCAGGGTGGGCTGGAGCAGGGACTGTCCTGGTAAGGCAGCTGTGGATGAGCAGTTACAGGGAGGAGCACTTGAACTGGGCATGAGGAGCCAGGTAGAGGTACCTTGCAGGTAGAGGTCAGAGACACTGCAGGAGCACTCCACCTCCAGAGAGTTCACCAAGACCCTTCCCAAACTTTCCAGCATCCTCCTGTGGTGCAGGGTCCACACAGAACAGTCTAGGGGAAGAGGAGATGTGGTTTTCCTGAGTGCAGTTCAGGACTGCTAGTAAGCTCCTGGCTGTGTGCCCCTTCCAAAAGACTTGGCTTCATCCCACCCTCCTCTGCCTCCCACTCTCCTCTGCCTTCTCCTGCCAGGTGAGTCTTTACTTCTGGCCTTCTACCACTGTACAGCAGCTTGGCTCCTTTGGCAGCTTCCCAGGGCAGTGGGGAAGGGGCATGTCCCACATTGCACCACAAGGGCCAATACAGAGCAGGCTCTCATGCTGGGAGAGGAGGGAGAGGCCCACTCTTGCCCCTCTCAGGAGGATGGAAGATGAACCTCCATTTTGCCAGGTCTTGGCTCCCCCAAGCTGATCCAAGTGTGGCCTTTGCAGAGGCTGGAGACACCCCTGTACATTTCCTTGCTGACAATGGGACAGGACTGAGACGCAGGAATTTGTTCCCACAGATGGGCTGAGATGGGAGGGTTTGCTGGCAGTTTCCCTGACTGTGTCCCCACCACCATGAGGGACCTGGAGCAGGGGGTTTCTGCCATTGCTGCAAATCTAACCTTGCAGAAAGAAATCCTGATCAGGGCTCAGCCCAGCCTGAGCAGAGACAGCTCAAATGAAATACGTGGCCACCTTCATATCATGGAATCATCACAGAATGGTTTGGCTTAGAAGGGACTTTGAAGCTCATCTCGTCCTACCCACTGCCATGGGACATCTTCCACTAGACCAGGTTCATCCAAGCCCTGTCCAACCTGGCCTTGAACACTTCCAGGGATGGGGTAGCCACAGCTTCTCTGGGCAGCCTGTTCCAAGCCCATACAAGCCCATGCTGGAGCTGTAGGTGCAGGTGTTCTCTTGGGATGGCAGCACCACATCCACACATGGGTGTGTGTACCAGTTCTCCCCCAGTGCATCCCCTTTCACAGCAGCAGGCTGCCCAACAGCCCCTCTCCCACGGCATGGAAAGCTGAGGTCAGCCCCTGTCCCAGCCCTCCCACCCCAGCCTGGTGGGACACCCTGCTCCACTCACTGGGTGTGAGGAAGCAGAGGTGGACATCCGTGGCGAAGGCGTGCTGGGGACAGCTGTTCCGCAGTCCGGGAGAGGGCTCCGAGAGGGCAAACTGCAGTCCTGTGCTGGCATTGCCACAGCGGCTCAGGGACATGGGCCTGTCCCCAAAAGAGTCAAAACTCACCAACATGTCACACATCTTTCTTCCCACCTCCAAATCCCACCCTGGGCCCCAGTTCTTGGCACTGCTGTGGATGATGGAGAGTTGGCTGGAGCTGGAGCTGAAGTCAGCTTTCACAGAGCCATCATAAGATGGGTCCAGCCTACCCCTCCAGCTGGAGAATACGTGAGCTTGGCCAGAGCAAACTTACTTGGTCTGACTGGCTTCTGCAGGAGTAAGATTGCTGCCTCATTACAGGCAGACTCCCACACCTAAGAGTTTGTCCTCCAGGATAGAGTTTTCCAACTTACACAATAGCTGCCCCTGCACTTCATTAACCTATTGCTCCCTCTTCACACCAGGAACTTTCCTAGAGAAGTAATCTCACCTGTCACCCTTGCAGGGCACAGTGTAAGATGGCCCAAGGAAGCTCAGGTGTCCTCCAGTTGTGCCAGGCTCACACGTGTAAACCAAGGCATCCACCAAATTCTCTGGCATTGCCTTCCTGCCAGCAGGAATTCCATTGGTGCTGTACAAAGCAATAGTGCTGGAGCCTTCACCAGTAGCAGAGACGTTCTTGAAGGTCAGGTTTGTCCCGTCTGGAAATGCCAGGGAAATAGATGACATGAACATCTAGACAGTGTTAGGCTGAACTTTGATCCTGACTGGACAAGCTGGCAACGAGGAGAACTCCAAGAACAGAAACAAGAAACAAAGTAATGGTTGTGACTGAGGCCAAATAAAGCTGCAAGGAAGCTGCTTGCTGTGAACACGTTTCCAAAAAGATCAAGGTTCCTCTGAGATGCAGTCCTCTTCATGCAGCCCAGACAGAAATTAAGGTGAACATGAGTAAGAATGTGCTAAGGTGAACAAGATAAAGGAATGTGCTGACAAAGCACCAGCTGAGGACCAGGAGGAGGCAGCACCACTGCAGGGTAGAGTGAGCATCAGTGAATATGACATGAGGGAACAACCCACAGCCCTGGTGGGCCCTGCTTCGCCTGAAATCCCCTTGTCTTGGTATCAGCAGGAGGAACTTTTGGTCCTCCCACTCTCCTGCATGGAGAGCTTGGCAGAGGCACAGGGGAGGATTTATCACCTTCTCAGTTGGAGTATGACAGAACAGCCCAGGCAGAACAAATAGCGAAAAAGCAGGAATAAAGGACAGGGAAGACAAGGCAGAATTGTTCCCCCATGTTGTGCACCCTCCTCCATCTGTTTCCTCAAAGCTGCTCAAGCCCCTGCCCATGTGTTTGAAGACAGACCCATACCAGGTCCATTCCATCAGACTTACCACGCCCATGTTCTCCATCGAGCACAAACACTAACAGCCCTGTGGCTCCAACAGTGCCCTGCAAAGGGATGCTGGCATGTGCCTTCCCCTCCTTCCCTGAGAAGAAGACCAAGCTGAGACCTCCGAGGCTGGTGCCAGGCTTCCCCTCCAGCTCCACGAAGCGGATGTGGGCAGCGCCGCTGGCCAGGCACAGCTCACTGATGCGGATGGCAGGGGGGCCCGGCACCGTGGAGCTGCTGCAGAAGTTCTCCCCCAGCGGTGTCACCATGGTCACCTGTGGGGAGACACAAAAGCTGTTGCCACCACTGACACTCCTGTTTTATTCAGGTGGAGTGACAGCTGCTCACAGCATTACCTCTTGTTCACCTGAACACCTGAGGCTCTCTGGTGAGACAAGAGGGTATAATCAAAATCACAAAATGGTTTGGGCTGGAAGGGATCTTAAAGCCCATCCCGTCCCACATGGGCAAGGACCCCTTCCACTATCCCAGGTTGCTACAAGCCCCATCCAACCTGGCCTTGGACACTTCCAGGGCTGGGGCAGCCACAGCTGCTCTGGGCACCCTGTGCCAGGGCCTCATCACTCTCCCAAGTAAGAATTTCTTCCTAATACCCAACCTAAATCTGCCCTCCTTCATCTTAAGGCCATTCCCCCTTGTCCTGTCACTCCAGACCCTTGCCCAAAGTCCCTCTCCAGTTTCCTTGGAGCCCTTTAGACACTGGAAGGGACCCTGAGGTCTCCCCAGAACCTTCTCTTCTCCAGGCTGAACAACTTCAACTCTCTCAGCCTGTCTTCATAGGAGAGGGGCTCCAGCCCTCAGAGGATGTCTGTGGAGATCTCAACTGGACTTGTTCCAACAGGTCTTTCTTGTGCTGGGGGCAGTACAGGACATGGTGATTCTGTCTCATGCCAACTGCTCCTCACTCTTACCATCAGCTCAAGGATTGTCCTGACTGGGGGGTCCCATCACCACACATCCCCATCACCTTTGTCCCCATCCTCAGGACTAGGAACACCTCTCTTTTTAGACTGTTGGAAGCACTTCCACACTTGTGTCTACAGTCCATGGCATCACTTCCTTGGGGCCCATTGCCGCTACCAATGCATCTCACTCCTCTTCTACCTCTGGAACAGTTTTACTGCCTTAGTTTTGGACATCTCTCTGGCATCAGCAGCAGAGCAGCAAAGCCCTCCCTTACCCAGCTTTGTGTAGGACAAGCAGGCACACTCCACTGTACTCCTTCAGGGCACTGTCTAAAACTAGATATTTTGAAATAAAAAGAAGCAGCTCAGACAAATTAACGCAAATCAGTCACACCAGTGCTCAAGACACATCCTTCACACATCAGCCCTGCAGCAAGCTGGGTTTTAGGGACCTGATATGCTCTGCCACACACCCTGGCGGTGGCACTAAAGAGAAGGTGGCTCCACATCTGGCTCAGGATAACCTGAGAGTCCAGGATGCTGCCCAAAAGGGAGCTGGTACCCGACCAACAGGCATGTGAACAGGGCAGGGAGGTGCGGGTGGGCTGGTGGAAGCATCAGCAGATGGCAGGAGGTCGATGTGGCACACCAGAAAACACTGTTCTCCTGATTAAAGGACACACTAAAACATGACCACTGTCCTCCCAGGGACTGTGGAGGGAGAAGAGACATTTGCCCTCTTGATGACTGGAGGGAGAACAGACATCTTCCCACCTGGAAGCTCCTCTGGAGTTTTGTGCTCAGGCTGTGGCAGCGGCTCAGAGACTCATCCTGGGTGCTGTGAGAGTCGTTCTCGTACAGGATGCTCTGCCCTGGCAGCAGCACTCTGAGCAGCTGCTCCGCCTTCTCTGGCACTCGGGATGAGTACACCACAGCATCCAGCAGCCCCTGCGCCGTCACAGCCATGCCCTCTGCATACAGCGGGGTGCTGCTGTGGTAGAGAGCCACAGCATCTGCCCCATTCTGAATGCTGTTGGGGGGCAGTCTGATCATGGGTGCTGGGCTCATGCTGCTGCTCCCCACCAAGAAGTAACCCAGATTATCTGTGTGGTGTCCGGACAGATCCAGCACACGGTAGGCCCGGCTGTTTTTCCCATTGTAGAGGACCAGCCAGTATCCCTGGAGGCTGAAGCGTGTCCGTCCAGTGTAGAAGAGTTCAATGTACTCTGCATCTTCTCCTCCTCCAGGGTTGTCTGCGTTCACCTCATTGATGAGTAGCTTGGCTGCTTGCACAGAAGGCACTGGAGTCCCTTCTGGTATCTCTGATGGCACACCTGGAAAGCAAAAATGTCCCAAATATGGGCCTAAGCACTGAGCTCCAAGGAAACAACACAACATTGCACAGTATTTTGCTGGGATGAGACAAAATTTAGCAGAGGGCTGAGGATGTTGGCTCACACTTCTATCATCCATGTCCTTTATAGTCCCTAGAAGAGGAGTCCAGGCAACACACTGGTTAACACCAGCTGTAACAACAGAGCTTGCTGTTAGTCCAGACAATGAGCAATATGGGCTCTAGTAGCAGGATGTGATGGAATTGGAAGAGATTTTTGCCAGGTTGAGGAAAGGGAGGGAAGGATATTTCCCTCTTCTAGGAGAGCCAGATCCACATGTCCACCCTCAAACACACAGTATCCCCCATCCTGCAAAAATGGTCACCAGTACCTGGAGGCAAGTCCAGCACATTCATATCCCTGAGGCAGGACCTTTCTGCTGTGATGTTCCTTCCATCAAAGCTCACAACTCTGGGTGTCTCCAGGAAGGTGCTGAAGGCCAGCAGAATGCTGCTCAGCTGCTCCTCTGACCTGGCAGTCAACAGAGTGGTGAACACAAGCCCCAGGTCCTGGCAGTCTGCTTTTGGCTCTGCAGAGGCAAGCAGAGAACTGCCTCAGTTTCCCCAAGCCACCAAAGACCCACTTTCTCCTGGGAGAGACCCAGAGGTCACCAGCTCATGTCTACCAGAACCATCCTCATGGTCAGACTGACTTGGGGCAGCTCATCCCATCAACACAGCACTGGAAGTTTTGCCTGTGCCAAGGGGCACCCTGGGACCAAGCCTGTGTCCAGCTCTGGGATCACCAGCACAGGAAGGACATGGATCTGCTGGAGCAAGTCCAGAGGAGGCCATGAAGATGACTTAGAATCACAGAACCATGGAATGCTTTGGGTTGGAAAGGACCTTAAAGACCATACAGTTCCAATCCTCCTGCCATGGGCAGGATCCATAGACCATATGGATCAGAAGGTCAAATAGACAACAAACTCCCAGTGGAGACGTCAGTCCTGCTGCCACCTCTGTGGCTGCCAATGCCCAAGGCCAGAGCAGCTGGTGGTCTGTGTGCTGAGGGAGCTGGGGATGAGATGCTCTGCAGAATGTGGAGGAACAGCACCATGCTCTGCCCAACCCTGGACATCTCTGTCATCAGCACCAAGATCAAATTAGCTGGATCCAAGCCAGAAGGACACAATGTGAGAGGGAACACTAGGCTGAAGATCAGGAACAGGTGGGCATTATCCATTGGAGGTCCCTAGACTGTTCTGCTCCTGCCCAGCTCACCTCTGAAGTAGGCAGCAGAGACTCCAACACTGCTGGATGCATCGAGGGCCTGGACTAGAGTCAGCAGAATCTCTTCCTGCTTCAGGAGCCACTCCTGGCAATCTAGGAAACAAAGAGCCCACTGTTACCTGGCCAGTGCCACCTTGGTCAAGGGATACAGCTCATCTGGGGTGGATGCAGCTCCACTCCTGCTTATCATCCAGAGGACCCCAAAAGCTTCTCTTCACCCAGCCAGCTGGAGGTGGGAGGGGAGACTGGGGAAGCTGAGCTTGGCATGGGCTGCCATGAAATTTTTGCAGGCAACTGTCAGGTGTCTTGGTTTTGTTTCCTTTGGGGTTAGTTCACACAACCCAGCAGGACCCTGGGTGTCACCCTGGCTTTGTGCACGTGCTCTGGCCCTCAGGAGGTCGGTCCTGCAGAAGCAACCAATGCCCACCTGCTACATGGAGGCAGAAGGAGAGAGCCTGGCTGAAGTGTTTGTTGGGGCAGTCATTGAATGTGCCAGGGGTGGGCCTGCTGAAGATGAAGGATGTGGAGTCCCGGGTCACAGAGCAGCAGCTGCACTGGCTCATAGACACATCTCCTGGCTGATGTCTGCAAGAGACAAACGGGTAGATGACAGAAAACATGACCTGCCAGCCGGAGACGTGAGTGCTCTTCACCTACCAGTCACACACACCTCCAGCAGAGAGGGAAACTTTGTTTGCAGTCTTCTCCTTTCACAGGGTTTGGAGATACATCCCATCCTCACCAGTACTTCATCTCACAAAAAAACCCCCAACAGTTCAATAAAAACCTGAGAGAGAGAGCATGAGCTTCATACAACCCTTTCTCTTCTAGCATGGGCTGCATTTTTACTGGTCTGAAGACAGGTAAGGTGGTGCAGATACACTTGTGCTCAGCCTGGCACTGCTGGGAAGAGCAGTGGGTGCTGCTGGAAAAGCTGAAAAGGCAGCACCTGAGAATGAAATGCTGGAGCAAGAGCCCTCAACTCAAAGGCAAAGATGATGGTCAGGGGCTGGACTAGGTGACCTTTAAAAGTCCCTCCCAACCCCAACTCTTCTGTGATTCTGGGAAGCCCCACTGTGAGGAGCTGCACAGAGCAGAGCTGCTCAGAGCTCCCTGGGGAAGGAGACCACCTCCCCTGGGACCAGTGTCATAGGGGTTGTTCCAGGTCAGGCGGTTTTGTGTTCTGATTCGGGTTGTACGGGTTTTGGTTAGGATGGTTCAGTGTAGATTCCGGTTGTAGGGGTTTTTTGTTTGAAGTACCGAGTGGGGTTGAGAATTCTTCATGTGGGGTAAATAGAGACTGTAGTTAATACAAGAGACCAGGAGGCGGCGATATAGAGCGTTGGAAGTCCCTCAGCAACGTCAGGGTGACAGCAGCCTGAGGGAGACAGCCGTGCCCACCAATCACCAGTTCCCTTTAGCTCGACGCTCGCACCAATCACTCGACGCGCCGTGAGGGGAGGGGGCGGGACCTAGCGACGAGCCAACCAGCATCTGAGGAGCGGGAACTCTAACCCAATGAACTGAGCATTCACGGGGCAGCCCTGCGGACTGACCAATCAGAGAGACCCAGAGAGAGTATAAAAGGGGATGTTCCCCTAGGAGCGCGTCTTCCTGGGATTGAGGCCTCTCACAGTGGGGGTCTCCCGTCTCCGGGTCAGGAGAGGGCTACTCCCCTTCCTGGTTCTTCCATCCTGCCTTTTTGTTTTGTTTTGTTTTGTTTTGTTTTTCTTCTTTTAATAAATCACCAGTTAATAATCTCCGTGGATAACTGGCCCTCTTTTATTACACCAGGGCCAATCGAGTCTCAGATGTGGGAGCAAGAGGAAGAAAGGAAGGAATAGGAATGTGCTGCGAATGAGTGGTGACCCTGACATGGCTGTGGACTACACCCTCTCCTGATGTGGTTGACCACACTGTAGTCTCAAATGCACAGGCCCATCCAGAAAGGGTGAATCTCCTCCAGCCACTGAGCCAGGACCTCGGTATGGACAGTTACACCCAGAGGTCAGGCCTGATGCTTGGCCATGCAAATGACAGGCAAGAGTGTGCCCAGATGGTTTTTCGCTTATTGCCTGTCTCTAACACTCCTCACCCCATCTTCAGGCAGTTGGCTCCTCACTGCCTCTGCTTGTTCACCGCTCCACTGCCCTCTGCCCACTGTGTCCTCTTCCTGCCATTACTAGAACATGCCTAAAATGAGAAGGAAACTGTTCTCACATCTCACAAAAGTCTGAGGATTCTAACATTTCCCTTAACCCACAAAGATGAAACGGAACCCAAAACTAAAAAAGAAAGTGGCTGAACCCAGAATGAACAGTAATCCTGCTTTTCCAGTCCTTGGTCTGGTTGAAACCGGGATTTCCTCTTGGGCCAGGCAAGCAATGCGGAGGTCCCTTCATCACCCTCATTTTGACCTGAAATTCCATCCTGAAGCTAAGAAAAACCTTTTCTAATTGAAAGCAGTACTGGAGAATTTATTAAATTGGCCATTACACTTTCATAAACAATAAAATATTAATGTTACAACCAGCAATCATCTGATCAGGAAATTCCTTCTCAAGTGCTTAATTCTGCAGCTGCACCAGGACCCATGTGGAGAGGGGAATATCTACGGCCTTGGACGAGGCTGGGACTCAGTATTGCCACAAGGAGACCCTGGTCTGGAGGTGGCACTTGTCTCCCAGTGCTGTCAGGGTTTTGGGCACAAGGCTGCGGTGAGCCCACCCGGCAGGAGCAACTCTAGTGTCCGACTGTCCTCCCAGCCTTGCCCAGCAAGCCTCTCACCGCTTTTCCAGGAAGGCAGGTCTGCCAGGGGTCAGGGTCTGCAGCAGCTCCGGGTCCGGTTCCTCACTGCTCGTGTACACAAAGGCATCCAGCAGGCCGGTCTCCAGCAGCGTTTTCCCGGGGACAAAACTGCTGCTGTGGCCTCTGTAGAGGGCAATGGCATTTGGGCCAGCTCTGAGGACAGGACGGGTGGTGTTCTCTGGGAACGGAAGGTCCACTGCACACCAAGGGAAGGAACAACGAGGGCATGTAAGCGTGCCAACATCTCAATATTCATCATCTGGAGAGCAGCACACAAGGACTCAGAAGGTGGCTGGGATTGTCTGGTTAGTACAAATTTGGCATCTGCTGCCCCATCTTTCTGCTCACAAACACTTCTCATGTTCACTCAGCCTGAATTTCCCCATTCATAGCCAGATCCACGATGTGGAGGAGGCTGGAGGGGGAAGTCTGAGCGGAGTTCATCCTGCTGTTCTGGTTCTGCAAGCAGAGAGCTGATCCACCTGTGAACAGGCATACTGGGAAGCCAGCACTGATGTGGCCTTGTCTACGGTAACACTGATTTTTAATTCTAAAAGAGATCTAAAGATCGACTAACCTTTCAGGTAGCAGTTAGTACGCAACAGTATTTAGGAATTTACATTTTACTCTAGCATTTAACAGTCTGTGGTTTTTACAAACACAAACTACACACACACACACACGCACACACACACAAGCATACAGCCAAGGCCCAGGACTCCAGCACACAGAATTAAGGTGGAGGTTTGGTGGAGTTTTGTAATTTTACAAGCTTCCTAATTTCTTTCTTTCTATTTACTGTTCTCTTCACAAGCTGTTTCTCCAGGAGGAACTGCTGAGGGCATTCAGAAACAGGCTTCTGCTATTTCAATACTTCTAGCTCTATAAATGGCTCCAGGGAACAAACATTAAAGAAGGAATTGCATGAAAGGCAGAAGGGTAAGGAGAAGTGGTTACTCCTTGAGAAGTGCCTACAAGACACTTGCATACCAAGGGACAGCCCTGTGCCTCAGTCCTGATGTACGCCTGCCTAGGGAAGCTGTGGCTGCCCCATCCCTGGAAGTGTCCAAGGCCAGGTTGGAAGGTGTCCCTATGGTAGAGGGATGGGACAAGATGAGCTTTAAGGTCCCTCCCAACCCAAACCATTCAGGGATTCAGTGGAAAGTTTCCACATTGGAATCTGTCAAGGGAGGACTTTTACTCCAGTGCTCTCACAGCTTTAAGTTCTCTCAATATGAGGCAGACAAGCTGTTCAAAGACAGGACTAGAAGCTGGGGCTTTTTTATGAGTTTCTGTCCCAAATCTGAAGTGATCAAATTAAATCAGCTTCTCACAGAGTGCTCAGCATGGAGGCACTATAAAAATGCCTTTTAAAATGACTAAAATACAGTCATACAGTGTCATTGGGTGGAATGAAGGAAAACCTTCCCCAAATTGCTTGAGACATCTTAACAAAGCCTCATCAGAAAAAAATGTCAAAGCCTATCTCCAGTCACCTCCTTGACTAGTATGAGTCTTGAGGAAGAGTTAAACACAATCCCTACAAATTTCCTTGTTAGTCTGAAAACTGGTTGTGTTTTCACATTGCTTTCCTTGACCCCCTTGGTTGTTCACTGCTCACGGCCCAACTCAAAGGGAAAATTAGAGCACCTTTCCTGGGGAAAAGACAAGAGTTGAAGTGGACAATCAGCTGTTTTACATGTGGTGGAAGAATCTTTGGTGCAGTTTGAATTGTAACAAGTTCAACTGCTTTTTAAAAAAAGTTTTAATTGTTGAAGTACTTCCATGGGAACCAGCTTTGTACAGGATGACTATACTCCCAGAAATCATGAGTCAGTGAGTTACACAAGACATCTGCAGAGTCAGCATCCCCAGAATCTTCCGCTGAGGTGCCCAAAATAACAAAATATTTCTTCCTTCACTGGTGGCCTGGAAGAAATTGAGCGCACTGGGAGGAAGTTCAGAGGGCAGCTACACACAGCTGGCACACGTGTGACCCGTGCTTGCAGCTGGTGCCATGGAAGTAAAGCCCTTGTGGTTTTTCTAGGAGAGTGTGTGTATTTGCTGTGGGTCACCACCACAGAGAAGGGGGACACTTCCAGGAGATGTGACACAACCAGGGGTGGTGGCAGGGTGGCTGCAGGGCTGGGAGCAGAACTGTGTCTTCTCAAGGAGCAAAGAAAACATGGGCTTGGGACCTCCATCAGGTCCCTAACCTGGGGCTCTGCAGGTCTACCACTGCCACACCACCTCCTCTTGTTTGCCCTGAAACTGCCTCCTTTTGCTGCCCCTTAGCTCTTGCACCAGGAGGAGGGGTAAGCAATCAAGACATGTTCGCTTTCTTTGGGCTGCTCACATCTCTGAAACCTCTGCCAGGGCACTCCTCAGCTTTCCCTTTTCTAAGTTATTTCTTCTGTGGAAGCATTTCCACAGCACTATCCATCCTAGCTGAGCTGTCTGAATGCCTCCAATCCTAATACATCCTTTTTGAGATTGATGTATTGAACCACACAAGGCACAGTTAAACATCCAAGCAAACCATGAATTTGTACAGAGGCATAAAAGATGTCCTCTGTTCTTTTCTCTTCTCAGAAATCAATAATTTCTGATATTCACTTTGCTTTCTATAATTACTTTTTCAATAATTTCTAACATTTAATTTGCTTTTTTATTTGCCACTGAGTTCTGAGTCACATTTTCACTGCTCTCTCAGAATGTCAAGCAACAATAAACACAACAGCATCCCCCAGCCCCAAGCCTGGCTGATCGCTCCTCCAGCCCTGAGGTCGTCACCCACACACGGTCCTTACCTGGGGCTTTGCTGTGTGCTGGGCCGATCAGGAGGAGTCCGTCTGGGGAGGTTTGGCCATAGACATCCATAGTGAAATACATGTCTTTGGTCCGACCATCAATCAGTACCAGGACAATGTCCCTCAGCACGGTGGAGTGGGAACCCTGGAGCTCTATGAACTCAAACTCGCCAGAAGAAGCAGCAGGAAGGACCTCGCTGATCAGGACAGCAGATGAGTTCAGCTCAGGAGTCAGGATGCAGTGGTTCTCCCTGCCTGGCGTGGGCACGGCCACTTGGAAGATCCACTGAGAATCTGCCCCACGGCACCTCTCTATTGACTCATCCACAGCCCTGAAGGTGGGGTCCTCCAGGAAAGCCTCTCTGCCAGGGGTCAGCACCCTGACCAGAGTGTCCGCTCTGTCTGTCTTCTTAGTCTTATGGACCAGGGCATCTACCAGTCCATAGCTCGTGACACTCATGCCCTCTTTGTAGTTCCCTTTTCCGTAGTAGAGAGCAATGGCATCAGGGCCATTCTGGATGGTGTTTCTAGGGATCACCAGGGCAGGGTTCATGGAAGAGGAGCCAATGAGAAAGAGCCCTTGGCTGTTGGTGACTTTGCCCTGGAGGTTCAGCACCTTGTACGCTCGGTTCCCGTTGCCGTTGTACAAGACCAGGTAGTAGCCATCCAGGCGGGCTGTTTGCCCACTGGTGTGATAGAGCTCCACAAACTCAGCAGTGTCCACTCCTGGGCTGTCAGCATTGACTTCGTTGATCAGGAGGGTGTGCTCGGTTTCCCGGTCCCTGGCAGGTTTTATGAGATTTTGAGCATCACCCTTGGGAAAGCAGAGGTACACAAGTACCATGAATCCAATGTGCCAGGTATCTCCCATGGCAAAGCTGGGGTTCTTGTTACAGTTCAGGTCTAGAGAGAGAGCCTGTCCTTCTCTCAGCCACAAACAGGGCACAGGAGGAAGCTACCACAGGCTGTGCAGGAATGTGCAGCCTCTGACCTGGATGCTCATGGAGTTCAGGTTTGCCAAACAAAACATCAATCCCACACAAATCTGAAGGGTATGGCTTGAACAAGAGATTTCCCAGCTCAGGTCCTTTAAATCTAGGGGGAGGATGTGGGAAGAAAGAATTGTGTTAGGAAACATAGAAACACACCAGTGACATTTAACAGCCGTAAAGCCCCATAATTTCCCCTCCGTGTTTCTTCAGAGGTTTGTCAAGATGCAGTGGTGCAAACCCAGAAGTCTGCAGTGTTCAACACCCTGAGACTTGGGTGAACAATGGAAATTTTAGGTGTCAGTGTTAACAGTTATTTCCCTGAGTCCAATTTATTCCATGGAAATTAACACAAAATGGCACAAAGATGATAGTAACCATCTTCTTCATCAGGGTGAAGCTGGGGAAGGAGAGTACAGGTGGATTCCTGTCACACACATGGCAGAGCAGGTCCACTGACCTCCACACCAACCAACCCAGCTGCAGCTCCTGCAGATGCAGAGGCTGCAGAATATGTAGTGGGGATGAACCAGCAATTTAAGATGTGAAAATAGTGAGATTTGTTTTCCCATTTCCAGAGCTTTCCCCCCAAACATCTGTATCATCACCTGCTGAGTTTTGGTGACCTCCCTGCAGCCCTTGGCCAGTAGAGATCAAACCTGGGGAGGGTTCCAGCCCATGCAATGGTACCAGCACAGTAAGGACCTGCTGCCTTCCTGTGCTCCAGGGCCACATCCATGTGAGAGGGACAGATCACGAATGCACCCAACCCTCCAGCTGCTTAAAATCAGGGCTGCTGACCACAGCAGCCCCAAGGCATGGACACCTGTGATCTTTTCTAGGTGAGTGCCAACTGCAGTGGGACATAGCATCACATCCTTCAGCTATGGCTGCAAACACCCAGGCTGGTGAGCGAGCCTGTGGCCCCATTGTCACGGTCACCTGAGCTGATGCCAGGGCTGGTGTTTGGTCACCAACATGAGGAATCAGCAGTAACTCCAGAGAATGAAGCTGACAGCAATTCCACAAAAGAGCAGGCCCTGACGGAGAGGGGCCCCTGAGCCACCGTGCCTTGGAGTGCCGCGTGTGGCCGCTCTCAGACCACAGAGGGTGGGGAAGCCCCCCCACCACCACACACCTCCTGCCTCCCCTACGGACCCAGCCCAGCGCTGTTCTCCCAGGCGCAGTTCATGCCCAAAATCACCATCAACATCCCCCTCTGGCAGGCTCTTGCTCCTGCCCAGTCTTCAAAGGAAAAGGAACTGGACCAGATTCTCTCCCAAAATCCACACCCACAAGGTGCCAAATTTCCACCACCTCTCGCTGTTTCAGGTAAAGGTAGGAGGAAAAGAGGAGGAACACACAGGTTGTGGTCCTGTCCAGGGGCGGGCGTGGGACGGAAGAAAACCCACCAGGATTGGGAGAAACAGCAGGATAAAAAATACACAAATCCCCCACAGCTGGACAGGCTGGAAGGGCAGGGGCGGGACTCTCGAGAGGAGGGGGCAGCGGCCAAAGGGGATGAGAAGGAATGGGGACAGGGATGGGACGGGACAAGCTCCCGGGGGTCGCTCGGCCCCACCAGCCGCGCACTCACCGCCGCTCGCTGCCGCCGATGGGGCCGGTCCGGGGAGGGCGGGGCGGGGGGAGGAAGGGGAGGAGGAGGCGGTGAATGGGGAGCCGTTCACGGGCTCCGTTCCGAAAGTGAGTTCACTCGTCCCCGTGTCCCAGGAGATCCCGCGCTGGCTTTTCCCAGCTCTTTTCCCGAGGTGGGGTGGATGGATGGACGGACGAATGGATGCACTCCCACAAAGCCAGTTGCATCCCGGCTGCGTCCCCGGCTGCGTGGGCAGCAGGGCAAGAGCACCCTCTGCTCCACTCCGGTGAATTCCCACCTGCCTCTGGAGTCCCAACAGCAGAAGTACGTGGAGCTGCTGGAGCAAGTCAGGAGGAGGCCACGGAGATGCTCCGAGGGCTGGAGCCCCTCTGCTCTGGAGCCAGGCTGGGAGAGCTGGGGGTGTTCACCTGGAGAGGAGGAGGAGGAGAACTTAGAAGAGTTCCGAGGAGAACTTAGAGCCCCTTCCAGTGACTAAAGGGGCTCCAGGAGAGCTGGAGAGAGAATGTGGACAAGAGCTTGGAGGGACAGGACAAGAGGGAATGGCTTTAAACTGAAAAAGGCAAGATTCAGATGGTATGTTAGGAAGAAATTCTTCCCTGTGAGGGCAGTGAGGCCCTGGCACAAGTTGTCCAGAGCAGCTGTGGCTGCCCCATCCCTGGAAGTGTTCAGGGCCAGGTTGGACGGGGCTTGGAGCAACCTGGGATAGTGGAAGGTGTCCCTGCCCGTGGCAGGCTTTTGGAACATGATGGTCTTTAAGGTCCTTTCTCACCCAAACCAGTCTGTGATTCTCTGGTCTTATGGGTGGATGGACAAAGGGATGTTTCATATCCATTCCCTCACCCCACTGGACTCCCCAGTCAGAACTAGCACAGCTTCCTGGATGACATTTTGTCTGTCCTTGTACCAGCCTCAGAGGCTGAGCCAGGAGCTGAAGGGCTGCACAGTGGTGCCAGGAGGCTGTGCCCAGCCTACCCCCATGCCACTGGCAGAGCTTTCCCGTGGGACTGTTCTCTGCAGCCTCCAGGAGCCACTGTGCTGTTCCTGCTGTGCAGGATCCAGGGCCCAGCCTGTCCGGGTGTAGAGGGAAGAGCAAACACCATTGCACAGCTCCCAGCATGTCTGGCCAGGGGGAGCTTGAAGCCCCTCCAGGCTGCACTGGGATCCTGTTCCCTGGGAGACGGGGAGGGGGCAGGCCTGGCCTTCCTCTTCCTCCCCATCAACTCTCAGGTCGTGCTCCCCCGGATCTGCTCATGGGGCTGCCCAGCACTGCTCCCTGCATCCCCATATGGGGAGATGTGTGTGACTATTGCCTCACTGTGCCACACACAGGGACTGGAGGGAGGAGGAGATCCTGTGGATACCGCTTGGGGCTGGACTTGGTGCCAAACACTCACTTGATGCAGCAGCTGCTCCTGCAGCTATCCCCGATCTGACTCCTGCTCATGACTCAGCAGCCTGCTGTCTTCCTCTTTTATTTGCTTCAGAGCAAGTGAGAAACTCTTCCAGAGGGACCATGTTTGTCCCCAGTCTTGCCAGCTGGGCTGAGTGGACCTCTGCCCCCACAGCCTCAGTGTCTTCATGGGATCCACAGTTATTCCCCTACAGTGCTCCTTGGAATGTAAAACAATGCAAAGGCATCTGTCCCTAGGGAGGGAGGAGCAGGATGAGCTTTCCCAGTGACCCAGCTAGTCTCAGGCAGTGTGGAGTCTAATGAGTGGTGCGGGGGCAGTTCCCACCCTGGACTTGAGCAGAACAAACTTCCTGAGCACACAGAGCTGAGTGCTGGCCCAGAGTGCTCTGTCGGGCTTCTCCATGATAGGGTAGTGAAGTCAATAATCCCTCTGTGAGGGTTTATTCAGTCGAACTATCACAGTTTTGAGCCATTGTACTTATGCAGTCGTGAGGCTTTGCAATTTGGAAGGGTGGAGGAGAGGAAACACCCTTACCCAGAAGGGCCCTGACTCATCCCTTGCTGGATCCACATGGCACAGTCAGGACTCAGTGACTCCCTGTCATGCCTGTAGTGGGTCCCTGTGTGCTCCACTTGCTTCAGCCACTGTTGCTCTGTGCCAACAGACTCACATCGTGGTCGGGAGCTCCTGCATCCCCAGGAAGCTGCTACCTCTCATCCGGTCCTTCTCCACCCACACCGTGGCCCAGCAGCTGGTGAAGAGGCAAAGCCAGGTGAGCTTTGGGGAGAGACCAAACACCCTGCCAGGAGGTGAAGGGAGCCTCTGTGGAGCTGCCATCGTGTGGGGCTGCTGCTCATGCAATGAGCAGGGACTGGTGGGGGAGAGCTGGGTCCCCAGAGAGAAGAGCAGAGATAATGGGCACCACCTCCTGTCCATGGTCACTGTGCTCAAGCATGTGGGCTGATGCCAAAATTCCCTTTGTGTCCAGTCTGGCTGGGAGGTGGGTCTGCAGTGCGGGGCAGCTCTGAGCCACGGAGGCACCAGGAGGAAAGCTGCAGGTCTCACTGCTATGTGGGGTCCTCATCTGCTGGGTGGGCTGCGCACAATCATGGCTGTGCTCCCCAACCTCCAGGGCAAGCAGGACTCAGAGGGTCAAGCAGGTACAGCCCTCCCAAACCTTTAACCCCTTCACTAGGACAACATCTCACTGCTGGAATGTGTATCTTTGTCCTCAACAAGCTCTGCCGGTCAGGCTGTTAAAAACAGGAAACCCCAGGAAAATGCTGTATGAGGGCAGATTTTTCTCATGACAGAAATACCCCCTCAGCAGAGGAAGCTGCTTTGTTTAGGTGCTGGGGTGGAGGGTCTTACTGTGGGGAGATCAGAGATGGCTGATCCTGAGTGCACAGGGGACAAGCTGGAGCATCTGTTGGT
>VZTI01004192.1:248830-279622 GCA_013397865.1 Struthidea cinerea
GCAGGGGCTGGGGGGGAGGGGGAGGGCACTGGTGGGACCTGTGCAGGACCAGCCGCAGCAGAAACATCTCCAGCAAAGCCCCTGGGGGTATGTGGCCAAGTCTGTGTCCAGCATGGTGCACTGTGCCCTCCCCCCACTCTTACCCCTGGCCCAGCCTGGGCATGTGGGGTGTCGCTGCTGGGCTCGGGAGGTGGCAGTGATGAGCTCAGACCCAGCACAAGGCACGACAAGGGCTGCGGTGAGAGCAGCCGCCGCGAGCCTGCCTGGGGCGGGTGCCCGGCCGTGGGTACTCCCCGCTGCCCAGCAGCACCGAGGGGTGTGGAGGGCTCCCTGTGGCCATGTCGCATCCGATCGGTCAGCTGTGACTGACCGTGGGTGCCCCATCCTGCCAGTGGCACATGGTGCAGGACAGGGCGTGGGGAGCTCAGCTCAGTGAGGGGCGCGGGCGCAGGCACAGAGCTCGGGGTTTATTGCCTGTGCTCCAAACGTTCTGTACAAGGAATAAGCCGACTCCGCGGCACGCGCAGACGCACAGGTCACACATTCCTGCCACTCTGGCTGTGGCACTCGGCCCTGCAGGGCGGGGCTGTGCTGAAGCCCCTCAGCCATCGCTGCTGTGGTGCCCGTGGGCTCCCGGGCTGTGCCCCTGCCAGCTCCTGCAGCCGCCACCAGCAAAAGTCTGCGCGGGCACCGGCGGCGGGGACAGCACTGCCCAGACTCTGCTCTGCTGTCACGACAGAGCCACCTCTGCGCTCCCGCCCTGCAGTTACGGGACGGTTTCATCCTGTGGCTACGCTACACTGCACGACGCCTCTCAGCTAAGCCAGCGCTGCCACTAGGGCTGCCCCGCAAAGCGAGTCCGAGGCATGCTGACGTCCCACACCCGGAGACGCTCTCGCTGCCCGCAACAAAGTGCTTTGGGGGTGCTGACCTGGCCCTTGCAGGCTGGGAAAGCACGGGCTCTTACAGCTGGGGCAGGGGAATGTACCAGTGAGGGGGCTGAGGTGTGAGGTCCCAGGGGGGGTTTTACAGCACCCGCCAGGAAATGCTCCCACCCCCAGGATCAGCTGTCAGGGCCCGGGGAGCCCACAGGGGCAAAGATGGATGAGCTACTGCCTTCTGTTGTCCCCTTCCCCTTCTGCGAGGGCCTGCCGGGTGCTGCGAGCAGCACGGCATCCTGCCCGGAGCAACAGCACCCATCGCGGGCTGACTCTACCACTAGTGCTGGGATGAGAGAGGGCAACGACTGAAAACGTGGGACTGATCATGTCCCATGGAACGCAGGTAATGCTCCCAAGCTGATCAGCCCGGTTCTGTCCCTCCAGCAGGATCTGCTGCCCCAGGTGGAAGTGTGGCCCATACCTTCCCTTCCTGTTGAACCCAGCCCTCCTGTTCCAAGAGCTCTTGAGGGTGAGCTGTTATTGTCTGCCTGAAGGCTATTTTCAGTATCTTTATGCTGCTCACCTGCATCCATTCTAGATGAAATCCTGAGGAAATCCTTACTATTTATCCACTTCAACGGTCTTCCTTCCCCAGCCATGAATTGAGAGCTCTGCTGGGAGTTGTTTTCTTCTCTCAGCGGACTACACTTACCAGTGCTGTGCTTCCCACAGGCTCTTCCTGGCACCTGTACCATGGAAAGGACAGTGGATGTTCCTTTGTGCACCCTTCTGCCAGCCCAGCAGCAGGGATTTTTAACTGGCTGAGTGTCTCAGCCCAGCTATGGGGAGTTCTCACCTCCCACCCACCTGTGCTAGGCTTAGGACTCCCATAGAACTCACACCTCAGCCCAGAAAACCAAGGAGATTCAGGGGCCAAAGCAGAGACTAAAGCCTCCACATTCAACTTGGAGGAGCATCACTGTACCAGCTTTCAGGAAGGCTCTGCTCCCTCCTCTGCCAGGTCATGGCACAGAGGCAGAAAGGCTAATTACATCAAATAGATGAATCCCTCAAGATGTGAAAGACCTTGAGTGGCTGGAGCGTGTCCAGAGAAGAGAATGGGTAATGGTCTGGAGCACAAGTCTGATAGGAATATAGGAATAGTTGAAGGAGCTAGGGGGGCTCAGCCTGGAGAAAAGGAGCTCAGTGGGGACCTCAACTCTCCGCAACTCCCTGACAGGAGGGTGCAGCCAGGGGGGGAGGTTGGGCTCTGCTTCCAGGGAGCAAGGGACGGGACAAGAGGAAACAGGCTCAAGTTGCATCAGGGAAGGTTTGGATTGGATATTGGGAAAATTTCTGCACAGAAGGGGTTGTAAAGCACTGGCACAGCTGCCCAGGACAGTGGTGGAGTCCCCATCCCTGGGCAGATTGAAAAAAACAAGTAGATGTGGCACTTGGGGTTCAGCAGGGCAATGGGGTGGATCAGCAGCCCAGAACACTTCTACCATCTGCATTGGCTCTTCTCCCCCACTCAGCCTCTGCCACTGCCTCCCAGGATCGCAGCCAACTGCTCTGACTTCCAATTGCTGCCATGTAGGAGGGGTCTTTGGAGAGCCACAGGTATAAAAGCTCTAAAGAAGGTCGTGCAGCACTGCTCAGCCCCAGCACACTCTGGCTGGGATAGGCTGAACCCACCTGCCTGCATTGCCCACCCCACAGGGTTCCCACCTCAGCCCTAGGTTTGGGTGGTTCCATGGGTATGGTCTGTTCGCCAGCTTCAGACTCCCTTGGTGCTGCCAAGCACAGCCTCTGTGAGAGCTGCAGAGCCGGCAGAGGATTTGTTTGGCCCCAGGCTTTCTGGAGCCACTCGGAACTAGCATTCCAGAAGTGCTCTGTGTCATCATTGTTGTCCTCTGCCTTCAAGTGACATTGGCACTGAGTAGATACTTTCCTTCCTACCAGGAAGCCCTGTCAGGGCTTGCTCCTGCTCCTCCTCCTCCCAGAGTCACTGCCTACATCCCACTCTTGCAGTCTTCAGACAGGTCTCATCCCCTTTTCCTTTTTGTTCTCTGACAGCTCCATCTTCCACAGTGTGTGGCAGCAGCTTGCAGCAGTAGTGCCCTGCATCCCTCCTGGAGGAGGCCTGGAGTGAACCACGGGGTTTGGTGGGGTAGGGTGGGAATGGGATCGGGGTATCTTTAGGAGCTCCCATCCGCCTGGGTGAGGGGACCACTTGGTGTTGCAGTTCTGTTGCAGCCAAGGCAAAAAGCTTCGCCTGTGCCAAGGCCAGGCCAGGTACATTTGCTGTTTCTTGGGGATAAACATCTCAGGTTTTTAGCACAACTGCAGTCCCCATCCAACCAGGCACTCACTGACTGGAGACAGATGGCTCCACAGCAAGCCCTTCCCTGCTCCTCTTGGCAGCCATTGCTTTCCACCAGCCCATGGCCTTGGCAGCACCCCACGGCACTGAGAGAAGAGGCAATGCCAAAAAAGAGGAGGCAGCATCTCAGGAAACACCAAAGCTCTGGCCTGGCCAGCCTCTTTGGCCACATTGGTGCCGTGGTTGCCTGTCCCAGGCCATCCAGAGCTGTCTCACAGCCTGGGACTGATTTAGCTCGGGGCTGCCTGGCTTGGCCTTTCTGGCTAAGAGGACACAGGGTTTGTGTGAACACTGATGGAATCAGGGGCTGGACATGGTTCCCACTCTCAGGGTCCACTCCAAATCTGTCACCTTTGGCTCCATTCATGTCTGTGAACAGAGAGCAGCTCCCGGCAGTAACAGACTGGGCAGGAAGAGGCTTGTGTTGTGACTCCAACCCATCAGGAGATACGGTGCAAGGCAAAACACAGCCTGAGGTTCAGGATGTCAGCCCAGCCCTCGTGCTCTGCAGTTCCTTGATCCATGGACATGATGGATGGACAGAACTGTCAGCAGACGGGTGTCACAGACTGTGGCCACAGCACCCCTTCACCAATGGAGCGAAATAAAATGGGCAGTATGTGCTGGGGGGACACTTACCAGCCACAGCTCTAAGCAGTGTCAGTCTCAGGCTGAACAGCTGCTTCAGGCCTGCAAGAAAAGAACCAAACCAAACCAAACCAGTCAGTCAGTCAGTGGGGGATAAGAGCTGCAACCTGAAGAAAGGAGAAACTACAGTGGTGTCACCCTTGGAGAGAAGGACACTGTCACCAGTGGTCTCACCTTGGCGCTCACGGGCTGAGGATGCAGCAGTTCAGCCCACCCAAGGCCTGGGGAGCCCAGAACAGCTTTGTGAAAAACCAGTCACAGAGCTCTTTGCACACTGATGGCTCCAGCCCAAATGCTTATCTTGTCACTGGTGCAAAGTCCAAAAGGCTTCAGTCCCCCAAGCTGAGCCTTGCAGCAGTGAGCTGTGACAGCACAGTGAGTTGTGTTCATGCTGTGAACGAGCAGCAGCCACAGCAGAGCAGTTGTCAAAGGCCTTTCCAGCACGCAGGGCTCGGTGCCCACTCCTGAGGGGCATCCCAGCTATGAATGGCTGAGCCTGTCCAGTGAGTGCTTGAACAGACTCCAAAGGGGGCTGACACATGCACAGAACCCTTGGCACCAGGAAGCAGGAGTTCTTGCTTTCTGCTGCATGTGATCCTGACAGAAAAGGGCACCTTCCTCTCTGCTCAGCAGCTGCTGGGAGATAGACTCTCTGGATCTACTTCCCTCCTCTACTCTGGGCTGAGGCAAATGGGAAGGTGCCTGAGCATCTGCCTGGCGCTGGACACCAGCTGAGAATGGAGTGGCAGGGCTGGGCCCTGGCTTCCTATTGTGACTCAGGACGTGGCTTTGCCAGCAGCAACACTCTGGGGAAGCAGGTCCTATTGATCCGCCTTCTTCCTGATGTGGTGGACAGGGGCTGACGTGATTCACCAGGGCCCTGTGTCCAAAAGGCAGGAGCATCCCTCCTCCCTGCTTCCCTTTTTCGTCCGAACTTCAGCTGCCAAGGAAAGGGCTCCAGTTATACATCAGCAGATGCTTTGGATGCCTGAGGGAGGTTATTTCAGCTGCCAACATAACCTGATGCTTGGGGACTGTGTCAGGTCTAAATTGCCATGACAGAGCATTGGTGTGACCTCCCTGGCAGAGCCAAAACAAAGTTAAACCATGTCAGTACAGGGAGGTAGCAGAGTATATAATAATATACACACACAGAGTATCCTAACATACTGCATGCAGCTAATGAATATACTTATATTTGTGATATATAGGGGATACCTAGCCACAAGTGTGCTTCTTTAACTGTGCTTGCTTCCGTGAAACCAGCACAAATGTTAAACCTGTGCTGGAGAAGGTGGGAGAGGATGCTCTAGATAAACACACACACACATATGTGCACATACATTCCTCTATGCACTGTGCATCATGCTGGGCACACAGCACTACTACAAGGTGTGAAACAAGCTCCCCCAAGCTGTGGATTACAGGACCACTCTCAGACTGTGTGAGCAATCACCACTGAAACAAAAAAAAGAAATAAAATCCCAAGGAGATGCTTTTTACTGGCTGAAGAACATAAAAAACATTCTTGCTTTTTCCATAAACCCTATACCCCCCTTACTCTTCTCCTTTTCCTCCTCCTTGCTTGGCAGTAGGAACCCACACCGAATTTCCGTAAGTGCCATTTCTCCCTTTCCTATCACTTAGGTCACAGTAAACTTTGGAGCTAGGTGAGCTCTCTGTGACACGGCTGTCCAGCTCTGGTCCATCAGCTGGCTCACTTTGGGTCTCTGAGTCTTCTGTGAAGTGCCTCAGCAACAGAAATAAAACCTTTCCCTCTCACCTCAGGTGTAGCCCCCAGCACACTGACTGAGGACAGCTCAGATAACAGAGAACAAGCTGCAGTGCCTGCAGGCCTTGGGATGCTGGACAGACTCTGGGCTCCACTGAGGGTTCTGCTGCCACCCAGGGACCAGACACTGGGAACGGGCTCTCCATTTCCATGGAGATTTCCAGACAAGACACTGTTCCATCCCTCAGACACACAGACACCAGGTGAATGACAGAAGCTGCTCTGCCAATCACTCATGAGACACCCTCTTCACACGGGGAGGAAATGGCACCACCTCTTCCTCAGCTCTTCTCTTCCCACATGGTCACAGCTCCTGCCCCACACTAACAGGGAAAATATCCCAGAACCCTTTGTGTTCCTTTACATCCCTATCTCCACAGCTTCCCCCATCCCCAGCCCTCTCCTGCCCCACAGCACACCTCCCGTGGGGAGCCACCAACACCAGCAGGAGCTGCCAGCAGTTGTCCTCTCACCCCAACCCATTAAGGACATGGCTGAGCTTAGCAGAGACAGTTCAGAGGTGCAGGGAAAGACAGGAGGGGGAGGCAATGAGAGCAACAGCCAAGACAAGAAGCCCACAGAGAACGATCTTTACTGGTAACGCTCGCGGTATCTCCTGGAAGCAGACTGACGCTGGCGTCTTCTCTCACCCAGGTCTGTGTCTACTGTCTCCTGAACCGCTTGCTCTGGAAGCAGAACAGAGAGAGCTGTACCCCTGTAAGCTCTGTGCAGGTGCCATCAAGCCCTGAGAAGGCTGCTTGGCAGCAGCTGCTGGTGGGGTAAGCACCCTGGGCAGTCAGGAGTGGCACTCCCGAGTGCTGGAGCTGGTGGAATGCTCCAGAACCCCTGTGCTGCAGCCTGCTTCCCTTCCTCAGCTGAAAGTGCTTGCTAAAACTGTTTAAATGTGGTGCCTTTTTTGGGTGGCATGTATGGGAAGCCAGCACAATGATCTCCTGAAGATCACAACTGCTGCACGGTGCCAGAGACCACCACCCGTGCATTCTCTGAGAACTCAGGAGGGACCTCTCAAACCAGGACTCACACCTGGCCCCACACAACCAGTACAAGGCAGTCACTGGTTTCCAGCACAGACCTTGTATGCACACAGAAATAATGGTCTCCTGTTATCTCATGGACATCCTGCTGGTCTCCCTCTCCTCCCTGCTGGCCAACAGGGCTCCTCTTACACTCCATAAAGGCAGTGCATCCTCTTTCAGTACCTTTCCTAGGACGCACATCACTGGCAGCCTTTCCCACACAGGTTCAGACAGCTCAGAAGAGCAGAAACCCAAATGGCCATCCCAAAAACCCCTCCCCATCTGAACAGTTGGCTTTATCCCATTGCTGTTCAGTCCCTTCTGTGCCAGAAGGGCAGCTGGAAGCCTGGCCTTGTGCTCTCTGTGTCGCAGGGCCCATTGTGAACTGCTGTACATACTGATTATGTTAAATATGTGTACATTTAGCATCATAAGGAGGTACATAAATAAGCTGTGGTATATAAATAAGTTGTGGTTTCCAAACTTAAATCTGCAGGATGAGAAAGTTAATAAAGCAACTTTACCTGGGTGAGATAGAGAAAACTAAAATTAGGAAGGTTTCCTTCCCTTCAGCACACACAATACTACATGGCTGTAGAGCTGGTCAAATCTATTTTGGCAACAGATTTGTGGTAAAAGAAAGCTCAGATGTAATTATTTGAGGTTTTTTGTCAAAAATGCTTGTTACGCTTGTGGGCAGAAGCAATAAAAGCTTCCAAAAGCTTCCATCAGGAGTAATTGCCAGCAAAGTTTTGTGGAGGGCAGTTTTGGAGCTCAGTTTCTGGGCCCACTGCCTTCACATGGAGGAAGGGCAGTTTGTAAGGGGAGAATGTTAAAGTTGATTTTGAAGTCAATGACATATTTGCAAATCAGGCTGAGCAGGAAAAGTTTAGGGAAGGGATCCAGCACCCATAGAGTAGGCTGGCCTGGAAGAGTGACAGAAGGAAAGGGAAGACTAAGAGTATCTGCTGCCTCAGGAGCCCCTGGCGATTGTGGGTCAGGATGAGGACTGCCACCCCTTCTGTTTTTGCATGTGACCTCACATGCAGCCAGAGGCCACCCTCGGGCACACGGCAGGTGCTACGTGCCACGTGTGCCAGCCACAGAGCCACGTGTCTCCGGGGTTATCTGCCAGGCCGCTGGGACCATCCTACTGACCCCATTTCAGGGCTCTGCAGACACAGTGTTCAGGAGAACCATCCCTGAACACTGAGCCTCATGAAACCAATGCCCAAAGACAGCTCTTTGCTTGATTTCCCTGTAGGTTTGCTTCCTTCAAAACAAGTGTCCCACAGGCAAATGCCCACTTGCCTGACAGATAATACCAGTGCTCAGAGCTGGACTCTGGGTACTAAGAAGGACCCCAGATATTTGGTTGGGTATGCAGATATTCATGTGTAAGATGGCAAAGCCAGGAGCAGTTCCCATCACTCTTGGCTGAAGTGGCAGAAGCAAATGCTTGCATGGGAGATTTCAGCAGCCATAATCTTCCAGTTTGGCTTGACTCACCAGTCTCTTCCACAATATTCTCAGTGCTTCCGGGAGGAGTGTCTTTTTCCTGTTCAGAAAAAACACAAGAAGGGAAAAACCCACCTCAGGTGGGTGCCCCTTGACCTGCCCCATGGGTCTGAGAGAGGAAGAAGAAAAGAAAGACATTTGAGGTGCTCAAACATGTTCAGAGAAGGGAACAGAGCCGGGGAAGGGTCTGGAGGACAAGTCTGATAAGGAGCAGCTGAGGGAGCTGGGAAAGGGGCTCAGCCTGGAGAAAAGGAGGCTCAGGGGGGACCTTGTGGCTCTGCACAACTCCCTGACAGGAGGGGGCAGCCGGGGGGGTCGGGCTCTGCTCCCAGGGAATAGGGACAGGACAAGGGGAAACTGCCTCAAGTTGTACCAGGGGAGGTTTAGTTTGGATATTGGGAAAATTTCTTCACAGAAAGGGTGGTCAGGCACTGGCACAGCTGCCCAGGACAGTGGTGGAGTCCCCATCCCTGGGGGGTTTAGAAGACCTGTGTATGTGGCACGTGGAGACACGGGTTAGAGCAGGAAGTGCTGAGTTAATTAATGGTTGACTTGATGATCTTAAAAGTCTTTTCCAACCTTAATGATTCCATGTTCTGGGAATCTATGATTCTGTGAAGCAGTGGGGCTTTCCTGGTCATATCTGTGATTAACATGATTAACACCAGCACCATGGGGACAGAACTGTCACCCTCCTGCTCTCAGCACCATCATGGCTGTCTTCAGACACCCCACCCAGCAGCGTGGTGTCCAACCCACCCAGCCCAAGGCCTTCAGTTGTGCTGCTGTGAAACCACCTCAAGAGCTAAATTATTCTCCTTGGGGTGTTTTTTTCCTTAAAATAGATAACTTCCCTTAAAAGATAACTGTACAAGTTGGCACTGTTTGCTCCAGAGTTTGGGAAAAAGAGCACAAACAGCACAGTTCATTCTTCTGATAAACACCACTAATGTGACTGACATCCACACAGAGAAGAACAATGCTGCCCCCAAACCTGTAAACAAAGTCATGATGAGTGATATGTTTAGAATAAGCAAATATTAGAGATTTCTGTATAAAAAAGGAGTAAACTC
The DNA here is from genome assembly GCA_013397865.1 of Struthidea cinerea. Taxonomy (NCBI): domain Eukaryota; kingdom Metazoa; phylum Chordata; class Aves; order Passeriformes; family Corcoracidae; genus Struthidea; species Struthidea cinerea. The sequence continues at coordinate 258,163 of VZTI01004192.1, forward strand.
TAACAACACACAACTTATTGGCACTCAAACCCAGCTAAACACACACTGTCCTGCTGCAGCTGCATCAGAGCTGCCTGCAGACATGTCCAAGTCTTCAGGAGGTGGATCTCACCCTCCTGCACCAAAAGAACAGATCCAGGAACCCTCTCACTTGGACCTGTAGTGCCTGATGAGGCTTTCCTAATTCCAGCTGAAAGATGAATGCAAATACCTCAACATGCAGATGTCATTTTCTAATCAATTCAACTCGGCAGTCACAGTGTATGTCTAAAAAAGGTGAATTTGGAAAATGAAATGGGTAAAATGATCCTACAAGTTTCCTTAGGGGTTCAGAGTTTATCAATGGAAAGACTGACTACATTGATCCCACAGGTGCTGCAATATTTGATGCTTTGTTATTTGGGATAACAAAGGAAATCACAACACAGAGTCCATGAAGCAGCACCAAATTTTAAATATTAAGAAAAAAACTAAATTTAGAGAGAGAAAAATTAAGAACCTTTCAAAAATCCTAATAAAGAACCCTTTTTATGGTCATAAGGGGGAAGTAACAAAACTCTGACTTGATTTAATTCAGATGAAAACTATCACTTCTAGTCCAGTGCTGCGTCAAATCCCTGCTGGCACTACCTCTTGTGCCCTCTGCTGTTGGCAGCTGCTTGCCGAGCCCTTTCTCGCATCAGTTTGGGTGCTCACTGTTCTTTCCCTGCCCACCACAGGATCCAGCTCAGAATCTCATGTCTTTGGTAGGGAGAGTCTGAATGCAGTGCACAAATCCCATTTTAATCCATCACAAGCGCCCTACTGGAGCCATGTCCAAAGCTCCCTACTTTCCACGTTGTCTCACATGTCCTGTACTCATCCTGCCTGTACCTAACCTGGTAAATGAGGATGAGTGAGGGAGGAGAGCTGAGCTGGAGTGAGATCCAAGCAGTGGGAGTCAGTTTGCAGGTCTGAGGGCTGACGTTTGCTTTGCTCCTTCTCAGCAACTGCAGGTAGCACTGACAGTGCAGCGCCCCGCAGCCTGTCCACAGAGCTACACGCCAGGAACTGGACACGAGTGACTTCTGAGCTCTCATGCTGGTATTGAATGTTAAAGTTGTTTTTGATTGTTTTCCAAGCCTACAGGTTATACTGAATGGGCTGAGTTCAGATGCAGGTCAGAGGAGAGGATTCTCCCCTTCTACTCTGCCCTCGTGAGATCCCACCTGCAGAGCTGCCTTCATCTCTGGGGTCCTCAACACAAGAAGGATGTGCCCCATTCAAACAGGTCCAGAGGAGACCGTGGAGATGCTCCAAGGGCTGGATCCCCTCTGCTCTGGAGCCAGGCTGGGAGAGCTGAGGGTGTTCAGCCTGGGGAAGAGAAGGCTCCGGGAAGATCTTAGAGCCCCTTCAGTGCCTAAAAGGGGAATATAAAAGAGAGGCAGGGTGACTTTTTACATGGGCAAACAGTGATAGGACAAGGGGAATGTTTTTAAACTAAGCCGGGAAAGATTTAGATTGGGTATTAGGAGGAAATTCCTCCCTGTGAGGGTGGTGAGGCTCCGGCACAGGTTGCCCGGAGAAGCTGTGGTTGCCTCATCTCTGGAAGTGTTCGGATTGGATGNACAGTGATAGGACAAGGGGAATGTTTTTAAACTAAGCCGGGAAAGATTTAGATTGGGTATTAGGAGGAAATTCCTCCCTGTGAGGGTGGTGAGGCTCCGGCACAGGTTGCCCGGAGAAGCTGTGGTTGCCTCATCTCTGGAAGTGTTCGGATTGGATGGGGCTTGGAGCAACCATGTCCCATGTGGCAGGAGCCTACTGGGTCATGGAACGAGATGAGCTGTAAGGTCCCTTCCAACCTAAACCCTTCTGTGGTTCTGTGATTCTATGCCCTGGCACTGGTGTTGCAAACAGCTGATCACATTTTGGGTCACAGACAAGGCTTTCCTGTGAGCAGGTACCCTTTGGGGTCACTCCTTGTATGCCTGTGAAATGACCCTATTTGAGCTCACAGGAGCTCCTGGGGCTCACTAGGTTTCCTTGTACGTGAGCTGGTGCAAGGATTTGTGTTTCTTACTGGAATGGCCAGTCCAAGCAGCTGAACAGGACCTGGCCCTTGAGCTGTGAGAACTCCTGTTCAGCATGCAGACCTCTCTGAAGGCAATGCTTGCTGGGGACCTGCCCTGTCGGCTCTTTGTTGAGCACTGCCTTCCCTCCACAGGAATACTTGAACTTCATCACCCATCCAAGGGCTTTAAATCAACCACACAGACCATCTCGGCCACCCCAGGGAAAGGCTGGCTCATCTGGGCTTCACTCTCATCCTCCAGCATCCAAAGCGTGATGTTCCTCCAGCAGGTTAGGCCTGACTGATGAGAGGGAACAAATAAAGGAATGGAAAAATACAGAACAGATGGGAAAATCATATCCAGTTAGCTCCCAGACTGCACTTTCAGGAACCTTCCTTCTGGCAAAGGTGTGCTGTGACATTAACTTGACCTCTCTGCTTAAAAGACTGCCAAGGGCTCCTGCTTTCAGCTGGGGTATCTGGACTGGTCATACTGTCACAGTCCTGCATTCCTGCGGGGGCCTGACTGTAACTCAACACTGCCTGTGTCAGGCAGTCCACAGCCTGCAGCAGCCTGCCTTTGGGAGCAGGATCCAAGCCATGGCTGCTGCTCAGCGTCGGGTGCCCCCTGAATGGCCCCGTGGAGAGGGCGGCAGCAGCAGCAGCAGCAGCATGAGGGCTTCGCTTGGACAGAGGCAGGTTGTAAACAACAGACAGGTTTTCCAAGATTTTTCCACACAAGAGCTGCGGGTTTCCTGGGAACACCATTCAGTGGAGGTGCCCACAGCTTGAGGCCAGAAGCTGAACAGGAGCAGCCAGGAAGGGAGCCAGGGAGATGCTCCAAGGGCTGGAACCCCTCTGCTCTGGAGACAGTCTGGGAGAGCTGTGGATGTTCAGCCTGGAGAAAAGAAGGCTCTTGGGAGATTTTAGAGCCTCTTCCAATGCCTTAAAGGGGCTCCAAGAGAGCTGCAGAGAGACTTTGGACAAGAGCCTGAAGTGACAGGACAAGGGGGAATGGCTTTAAGCTAAAAAGGGTGGATAGAGATTGGGTATTAGGAAGAAATTCTTGTTTGTGAGGATGGGGAGGGCCTGGCACAGGGTGCCCAGAGAAGCTGTGGCTGCCCCATCCCCAGAAGTGTTCAAGACCAGGTTGGACAGGGCTTGGAGCAACCAAGTGTAAGTGGTGATTTGCTGCATCCTTCCTCAGACTTACTCCAAGAGATCAACACAGTGCACCTGAGCAGCGCTGGTATCTCCACCAGCAGCTGAGCCAAGACAGAACTGTCCTGGGGGCACCAGGCCCAGCACTGCTGGCAGGCCAGGGAGGGGATTGTCCCACTCTGCTCTGCACTGGGGTGGCCTCACCTCAAGTCCTGTGTGAAATATAAAAAAGACACTAAGCCACTGGAGAGTGTCCAAAGGAGGCCACAAGGATGGGGAAGGTTCTGGAGGGGCCGTATGAGGAGCAGCTGAGGGCACGTGGTGTGTTCAGCCTGGAGGAGACTGAGGGCAGACCTCATTGAGCTCTTCAGCATCCTCCCGAGAGGCAGCGCAAGGGCAGCTCGGGGTTTGGATATCTGATTTCTAGGTGCCTAAGTTTGCACACAAGAATTCTCCTCCCATGTTTGTCTTGTGTTAGACAAATTAAAGGTTTAGGCTCATCTATTAAAAGCACTTGCAGGCTGCTCACTGTTGAAGAGTGTCACCCCTGAGCTGCACACCTGCGCTCCCAACTCTTCCAGTGGCAATGCCGTGGCTTGTTGGAGTGGTGCAGGCTAGGGGCAAGCTAATGGAAGGGAGGTGGTGTATGGTTAATTAATTGAGGTCATTCTAGACATTTTACTTTTGCTCCTCCCTTCAGTGCTCCAAACCACACCTCTCTTCCAGGACACCTATGTTAAATGTCTGCAGTTAGATAGTGCGAATATGCCTGAGGTCGCTTCTGCTCACCGTAAGAGGTTGGCAGGGATACAGCTCCAGATCTGGTAATACTTGGAGCCGAGTACAGAGAACACGGTGATCAAAAATTCCTCACAGTTGAACAGATTCCTGTTTGCCAAGGGCTGGGATTTTGTCACTATGGAGCAGAGCTTGGAGGGCAAACTGGTGTGCTGACATAGAACTAGCAGGGCACACTGGTGGGCATGGCCAGCTGTGAGGATGAAACCAGGCTGATTTTGCTTACAGGAAGAGGTCGCTTGCTTGTTTATGGTAATTTTCTCCTGCTGCTCTTAACTTGACTAGCCTTTTGGAGGTCTCTAAGGCACACTACAAACAAACTCCTGTTTAACAACCAGGGTCAAAGACAGGAGCACTGAAATGATCCCCAGATTTGACGTGGCAGAAATGACACAGATGCTATGACCTTTCTAACCCCAGCTGGGAAAGAATAAACAGGCAGTGCCATGACTGGTGGCAACATAAGCAGGTGGCAAAACTTCAGGTGACAGCTCAGCACTAGCTCAGTTGCAGGGGATGTGCACCAACACTGCCTGATTCAAAGAGCCAGGAAAGGAAACAAGAGCTGGCAAGACTCTTCCAATGAACTCTTATTATTTTCCCCTAAAATAACATCAACTCTTTCCACTCTTTTCCCCAAAGAACCAACCATCTTCTTGAGTAGATATGCGCTCTTTCTCTTCCTTCACTTTGACTCACCCAGCTCTTTGAGCACGTGGCACATGATTAAAAATGCCTCATCACAAAGCCCCACAGTGATACCAAATGGGCAACATATGCAATACAGTCAGCTGATGAATAACTTGGAGGTTGAAACTTATTTGTACAATGTCCTTGAACAAATAAAATCCAGGGGCAGAGCTCCTGGAGCCTTTTGAGAGCAAAGGTCCACAGAGGGCTGTAAATATCCCTCCTTTGCCGTTTTAATATTTCTGCTAATTTGTGACTTTACACCCTTCCTTTTATCACACTTAACCTGAATCTTACATTCACTCTGAAATGGGAAATCAATTCAAGAAGCCTAAAAATGGAAACATGTATAGGATCACAATATTGACTCACTTATTCTCTGAATATTCTTTTATCAACTCCAGAAAGCAAGTCCACAAAGACCTCCCACATGCTGCCTAACAGAGCACAAATGATCAAGTGCACATTCTTCTCTTGCTCCTCTCCAGTCTGTATCAGTCCTTCTCTCTGAATGTGTGAGGTGGATCCTCACACACCACTGAGTGCTGGCTCACATTACAGATTGCTGGGACAAGCTGGGTCCTTACAGAGCTTCTGCATCACATGAAGACTGTGACACAAGTAACTGTTCAGCCAACTGGAAGCTAAATCTTGCAAGTAAAAGAAATCCTAATCTTCTAGACTACAAATATAGCTGTTACTTAACTGTCTCCAGCTGCTGAGGTAGGAAAGAGATTGGAGGAGACGGAAATTCTGTACCTGTAAATAAATGCTTGTTACTGATGATGGGCTCCAAACCTATTGAGCCTCTGATTATCTTGCTGGAAGGCTCTAGGCTTTTTCACCAGCGAGAAAAAGAGGGCAGAAATGTCTCCTCATGTTAAAAGAGACAATTAGAAGTTCATCCTGCTTGGAATATATCTGATTAAAAGTCAGGGTTGAGGCACAAACATGAAACTTCATTTTCCAGATACACATCCTGTTATCTGCCTAAATTACTTCTCTGAGGTTAGTGTGTGCTAGAGAGTTTAAGAGAGTGGGAAACATCTAGATGCAATACAGAGATGGGACCTGAAGAGAAGCAGAGACTTCAAAAGAAACAGTGTTTTGTTTTTCCTGCACAAATACTCAAATTTTAATGTGTTACAGGACATCCAGTATCCAGATAGAGATACTAAAAATCTGACTGGATGTGGCCCTGGAAAAAGATGCTTTAGCTGACTGAGCATTGAGCAGGGGGGCTTGGCTAGCTGATCTCATCAGCTTATTCCCCTCTGTGGTTTTACAAGAGACTAAGCTGTGTCAGGGGAGGCTCAGGCTGGATCTCAGGAAAGGTTCTTCCTCCAGAGGGTGCTGGGCACTGCCCAGGCTCCCCAGGGAATGGGCACGGCCCCGAGGCTGCCAGAGCTCCAGGAGCGTTTGGACAGCGCTGCCAGGGATGCCCAGGGTGGGGTTGTTGGGGTGTCTGTGCAGGGCCAGGAGCTGGGCTGGATGATCCCTGTGGGTCCCTTCCAGCTCAGGATATTCCATTCTATACATAGATCAGAGGCACCCTGAAACACTGATGTGGCAGAGAGATGATCTTTCCTAAGAGCAAATTATACCTTTCAGGCAGAGAAGCTGCACAGGTGTAATGACAGATATCCTCTCCCTACAAACCTCTCTGCTTGCAACACAACAGCTGCAACACAGACCTCCCAGAGCAGCACGATGGCAGGGCCTGAGAGTATTCCAGAAACATTCCAACAGTGTTACCTCGGGTAATGTCATTCAAGGTGTCTATCACTGCAGCATGAGATCCACGGAGATTTAATCATATGACCGTTTTAATCATCCAGGTAGTTTTTAGGGCCCGTGATGGGCTGAAGTAGCAGACTGAGTCAGGTGATGGACTGAAGGTGTAGAGGCTCTTGCAGCATAAAGAAAACCACACAAAATCCACCAGGAATGCACTGCAGAAAGTCTGCTACTCTTGTCAGACCTGGAGAAGTGAGGAGGCTCAGTACTACACAACAGAAGTCAACCTCGTGCAGGTGAATAATCTTTTTTTTCCTCACAACTCTGTCCATTCTGCTGTGCTCACATGAAACTGTACTGACACTGACACATCACCATGAGGATTTCTTTTCAAAGAAGCTCTGGCTGCCCCATCCCTGGCAGTGTTCAAGGCCAAGTTGGATGGGGCTGAGAGCAACCTGGTTTAGTGGAAGGTGTCCCCGCCCATGGCAGGGGTTTGAAACAAGATGGGCTTTAAGGTCCCTTTCAACCCAAACTGTTCTGTGATTCTATATTTGGGTTAAGGACAGCACTGGAAATTGCTGACTGTGAAGCACTTCCAGCAGAGGCTGACCTGTGTCAAACTCTGCATACACAATTACAGGCCCATCAGAGTTGGGCAAGCCACCACTGATTTACCCAGTGGGTATCTCACAGCCCCTGACGACAGACACCCCAGGCACACTCCTTCTGAACTCCAGTCCTTGCTGTGATGGGACACAGACTTTTGGAAATGGCTCCCGACTCCCCTCAGCTGGGGCATTGCACAGACCTCCTGCTCCTGTGGGGCTCAGAGCTGGCACTGTGGGTTTTCTAAATCCATGGCTACATTAAGGACCTTTTGCCTTGTCCCAGCGGGCACGTGTGCTCTGCCACCCATAGCATGACCTGCAGACTGGCTGGCAATCTATTTTTCCAGCATGTGGGAGGCCCACGCCTCTCTGCCATCTGCCACCATTCATTTCTTGCTGTTTCTGAAGCAACCTGAAAAATAACTCTGATTAAATTTAATGAAGCAGAAAACCCTCTGAGTACATTTATTTCCCAAATAATCTGCTTACTGCTCTATCACACCTGCTGTGTGTGACAGACACCCATCTTATCCCTCCCGCACTTCTGAATCCATTCATTTGCTCCTGTTTTCGCTCTAATGAGTGGACTGCCCAGTTTCCACAAGAACAGGGAGTAAGTGGGAAATGGGGAGAAATCTGGAAAGGATTTTTAGATCATAATGTATAGCAACAAGTAGGAATTCTTAAGAAAATATGGATTCTACCCTACTAGAGTAAGGCAAAAGCTTAGATGAGTGCAATGAATGACAAAAAAATCCCTCGCTCCTTCTAAACATATTTTCAAGACAGAACAGCTCCTTCCAGTGGAAAATGGGATAATTGAAGGTGTCTAAATTGATAGCTGATCAACTGTGGCCAAAGTCCACAAAGTAATTCCAATGTTCTCTGAGAAATCTGCAACTAGTATTATCTCTTGCCAATACTAGTTACAGCAGTCTGCTGTATTTCCACAGATATCGCTCCTGAATGTCCTTGCTCCAGCATGGTGGCGTTTTCTCTTTCTCCATCCATCACTGGTTTTGCATTGCTCCTTCCTGCACAGCAGTGCCAGCAGAGCTGCAGGCTGCTGCAGAACTGGGCAGGAACAGGAAGCAGAGATCCTGCTGTGGCTGGATGAGAAGACTGGCTTTTGCTGAAACCCATCCTGCCTCTGCTAGACAATGATTTCACCTTCCAGAGTTCCTAGCTTGGCCCATCCCAACAACTTACATCACTCTCAAAGAGAAATAAAATTCTCAGAAGGAAGAGAATGTTCTTCCTTCCCTGAACAAAAGCATCAATGTCCTTGACCTGGGAGAGATCCGAAAGCCTTTGGACATACCCAGACTGCACATTCTGACTTGGCTGTATCTCCCTCATGCCTTTCACCCAACTAACAACACTCAAGCACAGCTCCCAAAACTACCTGAACTCTTGGCCTTTGCCTGAGCAATCAACACCTACCCTCCCAATGGTGTTGGCACCAACACTATTCCAAGCAAAGCTGAAGTTCCCCATTTCACCTTCTGGAGCTCCTGGAGCAGGTCCACCGGAGGCTGCGGAGAGGAGGAAGGGCCTGGAGCATCTCCCTGCCAAGGAAAGGCTGAAGGAGCTGGGGCTGCTCAGCCTCGAGAAGAGCCCCAGCTGAGAGGGGCCCTCATCCCTGGGTGTCCCTGTCTGCAGGGAGGGCTCCAAGCAGGGCCCAGGCTCTGCTCCAGGGGCCCAGCAGTGGCACCAGAGGCAAAGGCAGAAACTGATGCCCAGGATGTTCCACCTGAACATGAGGAAGAACTTTCCTGTGCACTGGAACAGGTTATCCAGAGAGGAGGTGGACTCTCCCTCACTGGAGATATTCCAGAACCACCTGGATACAGCCCTGTGCCCTGTGCCCTGGGATGACCCTGCTGGAGCAGGGAGGTGGGACCAGAGGAGCTGCTGTGGGCCCTTCCAACCTAAACTGTACCGTGATTGTATGTGTGAAAACAGTGTACTTCCTTTTTCTAAGCAAGTGAATGTTCCCTGAAGCCAGCTAGCATTAGATTAAACTGTGTGAAAATAGTGATCATAGCACCTTTTCTCCTCAATCTGTATACTAGCAACATCTTTAGCCATAGCAGAAAAATAACTAACACTGTTATTTTGCAACATGATCCATTTCCATAATGAAAAATCATTGCTATTTTTTGATCTGTAGCAGATCTAATACCATAGCACCTTCTTCAGTAAATTAAATTGGCTGCTAAATAAATTTGAATTACTAAGTAAACTTGAATTACTCTTCCTGCCCATGTGCTCTGAACAACAGCCACACATTTTGCGTATCTGTCCCTCTGCCTTCAACTGACTGAACTAATTCCCTCAGATAGCTCAGGCAGCTCTGCAAGACTTAAGAAGTTACAATGTCCTGGCTCACTGCAAAGGCTGTTCACTCTGTCTCTTGATTCTTGGGCAGGACACCATTATTGACAGTAAGGTCTCCTCTATGCTGAAGGCTTTGTGCTGGACCCAGGATGTGCTCCGTGACACAGCGAGGCACTGGCACTAAGGGATCCATGTCTCAGGAATGAAGAATAGAAACAGCTGCTGTATGGGGGGGAAAGTGGGAGAAACAGCTGCTGGCATAAAGTGACACAGCCTCGTGCAGCTGCCATGAAAACTGTCATCTCGAGGGCAAAATCTGATGTATTGCAATGAGGCTAATGATAAAAATATAAAGACCTGCATTGTTTCAGACCCTAAAAAAGGGCCTTGGCCAAGGCAAAGAGAATTTTGCAGGTTGCCAATAGTGCCTTTCATGTTCACAGAGTACACTGTGCATGATTATTGTGCACAGAAGAAAAATTCCAGAAGTATTTCCCATGGCTAAATACCATACAGTGGCCTCTAGACAAACATCCGCAGAGCTCCTGTACCCTACTGGGCCAGACCCTTAGCTGGGAAAATGGGCAAAACACTGCTGCATGAGGGGAAAGTGGGAGATTTGTAACAGCTAAAGAGCTGCACAATAATTTCTTGAAGTAAGAAATGATGCCTATTTCTATGGGAAGAACTAATTTACATAATAAATAAACACACACGCATAGATGCTAATGCCAGCATTTGCATCTTTCATGTGTAACACACACCACGCGAGTCACAGAGCTCTCTCTGGAGGACTGCGTAATGTTGAAATAAGCAGTGCAAAAATAGGAATGCATTGCCTTCAAAAGAGCAAGACTTCCTCCCACCTCTTCCGCCTCCAAGTTCACGGACTATGCATTTCATCAGGATTCACTGTATCAGCCAGTATTCACCACCTTAGCCAGGAGCTCTACCTTGGGTTGAGTCTGACAGTCTAAGTCTCCTACCGGAAATTTCGTGTAGCCTAACAGATGCTGAGAGTGTCCTGCCTCCTTTCCCGAGTGTTCCTTAGTTTCTGACACAACATCAGCACTTCTGTGATGTGGTGACTTCTGATCATGGTGGCCATCCCTTTTTCTGGCTTCTGTGACAAAGAAGACATGGTTTATCTTCTCCAGATACTTCTCCAGCTCTTCCTGGGTATGCTCCAGTTGTTTGCTGACATTACTGGGGGAAAAAGAAGAGGACGGCAGGGACAGTTTGCTTTCCCTCTCCTGCCTGGCCTCTTCCACGTGTGGGTTTTGTTTCATTAGAACAAACACAATGATAATCAAGATCAGGCAGAGATACACAACCCAGACTTCTTCCATTTTGGAGGTGAGATATCAGGAGCTGGTTGTGCCTGTTGATGTACTCACGAAGAAGAAGCCAAATGGACCAAACACCGCCAGTGGTCAGAACTCCCCAGCTGCCAGCACGCACAGGAGGACTGGCGCCAGGAATCAAACCACTGGGGATGTCACAGCTGGATTTTCTAAAGCAGCATGTCTTACAAACCTTCCACAGCTCTAAAGATGAAAGCAGCAAAACCAGTGAGCAGCAGAAAAAGTTTAGGCAGCAGAAAGATACAAGATCATCTGTCACAGCTCTGTACGATCTTAAATTAACAGCATCTCTCCTCTTTTTTTGTTATGGAGCTGCAGGTTAAATGATCCTTACTCTTTAACCTTCCTTCTGTTAGAATGTTCCAGTTGATGTCTTTCCTGAAGTGGTAAGTTCTTCCTCTTTCTAATTCAAACAAAAGGTAAGTTAGGATTTCCCTCCCCAAATTAAGATAATGTGTTATCCTTTAGGAGTGATTAGATGCTAAGTTCACAGTCTCAGCATCTAAAAAATTGAAGTGAGACAAGGCAATCAATATGAGTCACCTGAAACACAGGATCAGTAGGACCAATTTGTTGGCTTCTTTCTGTCTTTGCTGGTCTTGGGAGAGGGAGTCCCCCTAGAAGTGGCTGCTGGGACTCTGGAAGTAATTCCAGCTGAACTCTGTAGGGCTCCCTTGGAGATTCTTTATGGGCTGTTCCTCGGTGACTCTGCCCCCTGATTACTCAGAGATGGGCAGCCCAAGGACCAATAAATGCATTTCTACTGATCAAGCTGAGGAGAAGGGGTTGGACAAAGGGTAACAGCCAAAATGCCAGCGGGGACAAGCAGCCACCAGGACAGGGCCAGCCTGTGAGGGGGCAGGCGGGCCACCCCCTGAAGGCCTGAAGGGTCTGTCTGGAATGGGATTGCATTTCCTAACCTTTGCTCGGGGGTTCTGTTTACAGAGGAGGGTGCCAAGCCTAAAAGGAGCAGAGATCACACCCAGATTTCTGCTGCCTCTGTGTGCAAACATTCTTGGCCTCACCCCGCCACAGAAATAACCCTAAAATTCTTCGCTTTGTTCCCAAAAGTGAGACATTTCTCCTGCTTTGCTACAGTGAATGGTCTGAGACAAGTTACAGTGTTCCTGTATGATGAGGCTGACAGCTGGTCTGAAAGCCTCACAGAGTCAGACCTAAAGACCGTCAGAATTTACCCGTGAGATTTTGCAGCCACAGTGAAATCTACGGTGAAAGCCAAGAAGATAATCAATGAAAGAAGATGTTCTGGACACAAGGAGAAGATGTTCTTGTTATGGAACATTAAGTGTGTACAAGAAGGACGGACATTATGTCCGTCTCAGCAAAGCGACACCTGTATCCCCTTGGAATGCAGGTGGACATCTGTATTCTCTCTGGAAGCTGATCCTCAGCTTTCAGTTTTCCAAGACTGATGCTATGAAGCAAATTTTGCTCTGGAAGCATTGTGGTATTTCCCATTCCCTTCTGCCTTGTCTTTAATTCATTCCTGAAGCAGTTTGCTGCCTACAAGCCTGGGCCTGGCACTGCTGCCCTACATTTAGGTGGGCAGTCAGCAAAGAGATACAGTACCCCCAATCCAGTCACCCTGGTGGCACTGAACTCAAATGCCAGGCACAAAGCTGAGGAGAGGATGCAGAAATAGGCAAGTCAGAATTGAGCTCAATTTTCTATCAAAACTGAGATACATCTCCTTAAAGCAAGAACAGTGGAACGGAGATGTCCAGGCAGATCAGAATATCTCCCTTCTCCCTCACTGCTGTACATCATTTATGCCTTGGGGCGTAGACCAAACCTTCAGCCACAGGTATTAGTCACTAGTAGAGCAAAGCCCTGATCCAAACCTGACACTGCTGTAGTAAGAGACATCACTGAAACCCTAAACAGCACTGAAATCCTAAAGAAAGAAATGCTAAAAGGGGAAAACACACAGCTTTTAAAAAAACATCATTAAGACTGCACTGTGGCCCCTCTAAAAGGGAAAGGATGGATGGAGGAGCCATGGCATTTCCTAACTTCTAATACCATTGTTTGTTTCTTTTGAAACAAATATAATACAGCAAAGCTGGAAAGTGAAGTACAGACTGCTGTAGTTTCAGGTACCTGTTCAAGATACAGTCACTAATGAAATTTCAACTTGGGCACATCTGTCAAAAACTCAGGAGGCATCACCTTGGCTATAAAAACAGGGAGTAGACAGAAAAAGGCAAAATGCTTTGTCCATGGTTGACTCGTGGAACCGACCCGCCGTGACACTCGGGGACACAAGGTATCACACTGATGAACACCTGCCTCCCCACACACACATATGTAAGTCCGCCAATACTGAAGTACAGGAAAAGGAACTGGCTTTGCAGGTCAGCATTATTCAGACCTCTGGAAAATGACAGGAGTTGTTCTCATATTAGAACGGATTTTTCTCTGACGCCTTTGAAGATAACTGCTGGATGGGGTTACACCAAACGTCCACCTCACTGGTATCTTTATTCTAATTGTGAATGCCTAATGAATGGCATAAACATGAGGCAATTAATGTAAGAATGCTTTCCAGAATACTTCTGCAGCCCTCCACAGCAAGGATTTTATAATATTTTAGCAGCTCTAGCTTTACCTGAGACATGACAAGGAAAAAAATAACCATTTACCAGACATCTCCTGCATAATCAGCCAGGGAAGCAAACAGCTGTAGCTCCAAGGTCACGTAGAAGATGCTCTTGAATCTCAGTAAATGGCATGAAAACACGAAAAGTGTGACAAGGACACAGCTTTTGTATGTTTAATGTAATATCCTGGAAACAAAAAAAAAAATACTGTCCAAGGTTGTTCTGTACAGTCAAAGTAACAGCTGTGCTCCTTGGCAAGTAAAATTAAAATGTATCGACCTTGATTTCCAGTTTTCACCTATTGACTTCCAAAAGACAAAGTCATTTCTCCATGTTTCTCCTCATCATATATGTTACCCAGGTTCAGTTTCTCCTTATGCCCAGACAGGAATTCTTTAAAATATTATTTTAAAATATTTAAAATTTAAAAAAAAAAAAAAAAGTCTCACAGATGCAACTGCCTGCATAGGAGCTTAGTAATAAAATTAATTTTGTAGAGCCAAGATCAGATTTTTAGTCTTTCACAGCCAATGTTTTTCACCATCTCTCAACGCTCCCTGGAATCTGCCTACACTCCCATTCTCACTTTTCACAAAGGTTGACTGGACTATAAAAGGGAGGAATGCACTGCTCCCTAGGGACACCTGATAACATGTCGCAGCACTTCTTTCAGCATTTTTTAGGCTTGGTGGGGAAGATTTTCTGCATGAACTTAAGAGATGGGTTCAGTGACTCAAGCAGTATTGACTGGAGACACATATTCAAAAAGCCAAAATTTAATACAAATCCAATGGAAGAGCTGTGACAGTTCATTTTAGTACCACCCAAGGCTGGCATGCAGCTAATTTCCCCTCTGAGGCACTGGTGGTTGTAACTGGGCTACTTATAAAGTAAACTTTATTTAAGAGCTGATTGTACATCTTTCCTAGCTGTCCACAACCTGGCTTCAGCAACAAAAATTTTCCCTGTTTTCCTGGAAACAACTGTCCTTACATCCCTAGGCTGGATTAAATCACGATGTGCAGTTTTATTCTAGGGCTGTACTTGTAAGTGAAAGAGATGAATGAGGAAAAGCAGTTCTCACTCACTGTCCCCCAAAGACCCCTGAGCTCATGCTCCTCCATGTCAGGGATGACAAACACTGCTGGTGTTTGCTGGATGCCACCAGCTGCATTCACACTGACTCATGGAGTGGAAGCATCCAACTATCCACTGCTGGATCTTGATTCCAAACCATTCCCTGCTGTATGCATTGCCGCCTCAGCTGCTAGAAAAGCTCTGCTCTATTTAAAAGCAACAGGAGAATGGGACAATCTCATGGTATAAAAGACAGATTCTACAGTTAATGTCAATTCTACAGGAAGAAAAGCAGATTGTTCTACACTGCTGACCCTTTCAAAGGTGCCTCTCTCCAGTGTGAGCACAGAGGAGCACTATGTAGGCTGAGTTTTAGGGTCACATGCATAGTAGGCAGATCTGGTTTAAACTTCTAGATAAGGCACCCTGGAATAGGATCCAGAGATTCATGCATGACATTTCCTACTGCACAGCATCTTTCTACCATTCTTCAGTTTACAGGAGGTCTGGCACAGTTTCACTCTAAGTGACTTTTCTAGAAGAAATTAAAGCGAAATTCTTCTTGGGGACTTGTGCAATTGAATAAGCCTGTGTTAAGTGTCCTGTGTGACTCTGAAGGGGATTCTGCTGAACCTTGGCTTTTCCTGCAAGCTCCCAAGCACTTCCGGATGAACTGGCCATTCTTCTTGCGGATGCTTCCCTTCAACTCCACGATCCTGGCAGATTTTGCAGCTTAAAGAGGGGAGAAAAAAGCTGTAAGAGACATTCAGTCATCTCACATAGTGAGGCCCCAGTCTGCAAAGCATAGGGCAGGACTGAATCCCTTTCTTCTCCTCCTCACCATGCAAAGTTCTCCTACCTGTTTCCATAAGCTTCAGCTCTCTGCACAGCTCCTCCTGCATCTTCTTTCTGTAGTCTCCAAACATGGCTCTCATGAGCTGACGCTTCTTCACCAGTGGAGCCTTGTCACTGCGCAGTGTCCTGATTGCCCTGAGAGCCTCCTCAGCTGCAGCAAAGGAGAAACAACACACAGGTTAAGGCTCCCTGCTGGCCCTGCCCCTGCATTCCTGCCAATGCTTCCCCAAGGAGAGAGCTCTTCTTTACTTCAATGCTTACCTTGCTTTGGAGTGGGTTTCTGTGTCTTCAAGCCAAGTTCCAGCTGGTTCACACACCAGTCCACCTCCTTCTGCAGCTGCTCATCTGACTGCTATCAACATGAGGCACAGTGAGCAAGAGAAAATAAGTCACCCAAAAATTACAGCAGCAGTTGCTACACAGGATGAAAGGGAACTCCATAAAGTCAGGACTATTCCAAATATCATGTTCTGGTGATCACTTTATAGACTTCATGACATTTTCCCTCTAGTGTTTTTCATCAGATAAACTAAAAGCACTGTGCAAATGTTTAGTTGCAATTCACTGTCTCTATTAGATGGATTTAACATGTGGCTGCCATTCAGAGGGTGCTGTTTTCTGGAAAGCTGTTCAGATTTCAAATAAACTTACAGATGGGAGAAATAAACATTAGCAATAGAAAAACTCTATCCCCAAACCTGCACAAAATCAAAAAAAGCAAACAATGGACAAAATCAGAAGCTGAGTCTTTTTTCTCAGCTCCTCTGTGCTTGCTCAACCAGAAATGTATGAGGAGAAGGAAGATGAAGCCCATGGAGATGGAGGAAGCCAAGTCCCATTGAGCAAAGCCAGCTGGCTAACTCAGCAATGGGAGAGGGAAACAGGGCTGCACCCTGGGACTGAAACAATTCTTAACTGTTATGTACATGTAAATACAGACGCCCTCACGCTGTCTCCTTTCACCTGCAACAGTGTCCTTCCAAAGGACTGCAAGGGCTTTACCTGACCTTCAACTCTTCCTATGTCTCTGGTGCTCAGCAGTGTTTATTGGTAGGACTGGAGGTGAAGGAGACCTTTGGATGGAATGTTCCAGAGGCAGGTGAACACTCAGTGCAATTTCCTTGTAGAATATTAAGGAAAAGAAGGTTTTGTGCAATCTAGTATTACAGTATTGATCAGCTGGCACTGTTTGTTAATAATACCTACACCAGTGCTGGAAAGAAAAAAAAATGAAGACCCGGACCTTAGCAGAACAGAAAACCTCAGGGTGTGCCTTAATGTTGTGTTTACACATAACTTGCAACTTCAGTTGATTTCTGGGCCATGCCCTACAGAGGAACCTTCTCAGAAGCACCCTTGAGCTTTACCACAGGCCCTTGGCTACACCAGGTGGCAGCTCTGTGCCTTGGCTTTGCTCCTTGCACTCCGAAAGCAATTTATCCTGCAACAAGCACATCAGAGCTACAGGGCCTGGCTCAGCACCCACAGGCACCAGCTTGGCACCTCCTACCTCCATTTCCTATTTTTATTTTCTTAAGCAAACATGGCATCTAGCTCCCCAAGATTAGCTGTCACAAGCCTAAACATGAAATGTTTCAGCACAAATCTGAAGGACCATTAACTTCCTTTGCACTGGTCAGGTTTCTCAGCTGTGTAGCAGAGAAAGCAAACAGCTGCTGGAACATGTAAGCAGCAACCGTGGTCTTTCAGCTTCCATCTCAAGACAGCATGCTAATTGTTCATCTGTGCAAAGAGATAAAGTAGCTCAAGGGTTTATAAGCTATGAGATCCCATCAATATTTAACTACCTGAGAGGTCTTCTCATCCTCATGGGAAGTATCCGTATTTTGACAGCTGTTAGCTTCTGCCTTTGCCTTCCTGCTGGCCTCAGTTTCTTCTGTTTTCTTTTTACTGACAGGTGGTTTTTGTTTCTTCTTTTTCTTCTTCTGGGCAGCTCCACCTCCTGTTGATTTCTCTGTCACTGCTTCATCTGCAGGGGCTGTCTCTGTTTGGGGGATCTTTGGTGTGACATGGCTTCTATCCTCTTTGGGTGCATTCCCTGACACTTGAGTCACCTCAGGCTTCTGCAAGGCTGCAGCCAGTGGCAGAGCTGCTGATTCAGCAGGCAGTGGAGGATGTGCTGTGTGCTCTGTATGTTGGCTTGCTGGAAGTAACTGAAGCTGAGGACAGTCTTCATCTGGGATGGCAAAGTTGAAAGCAAACTTGGGTTCTTGTCCAGAGGCAGCAAACCTCAAGGCTGCATTCCAGTTCTCCTGCTTGGTGGCTCTGACATTGTTTTGTACCTGCTCAGCACCGCTGTCACCAGGGTCAGCTTCTGGGTTGGTCTCGGAAAGTGTAAAATCAAATCGGAAGCTGCTGCCAGATGATGTGAACAACTCTGGCCTTGCCTCAGGGGTTGGGTCAAACTGTTTCACACCATCTGCAGCTTGCCCCTTGCTTGGCTGTACTTCCACAACATCAGGTTTCATGCCTAGAAAAGAGAAAGAATATTGTTTCAATGCTGGTGTTTTCAATACACCAGTTTCCTACTATGGGGGTGCCACTTCAGCTTCCACTGTAAGGCGCTGCCCAGAGAGGTGACTCAATCTAATGCTGCAACCTAAGAAATCTACAGAAAAGAACTAAATCTCACCATCCCCCAAGGGACAGCTCAAGCTCACCTTTCTCCAGGCTCTTCTGACCCTCATCCATCTTGAGACGACAATCCCCAAACACACTGCTTTATCACTTGTTGCTTCTCTGCAAGAGGAGTCTCAGGGCAGCGCAGGACCTTGAGAATGTGCTGGGTCTCTTCTGCTGCACTCAGAAAACACCAAGAGAGACAAGAAACAGTTTATGGTGGGTCTTAAAATCCATACTGTGGGATGCTGATGACTGAGTCTTCTCTGAATGTGCTCTGTGTTCATACCACCTCTGACTAATCCATAACTAGCATTCAATTGAAAGGGAACTCCAAATGCTTCTAGAAGCTCAAATACTGTGAGATGTTCCTAGAGAGGGGAAAAAAAAAATCTTAACTGCTTATTACATACAGTCAGACTCTTACACTGCAGTAAGTGCACTGCTAATGGCACAGAAGCTCCAGAGGGCTTAGCAATCCTTCCCTCAAGGCAAAGAAATCCCAGAACCTAGCTCAGTGTCTCTTCTCTGGAAAACTGGAAAAAACTCTGAGTCCTGAAAAGCAGGACTCTTGCTTGACTCTCTTACAAACCAGCCTGACCACAACAGAAATCCAAAGTTTTTGTGTTAGAGCAAATTCTCTAAAAAATAGAGTTGTTCTGTGAGAGTGGTTCCCAAGACCTCCATTTGGAAATCCTAGATATAGTCTTGTAGTGTTTGTCTCACTTATTTTAAGCCACAGAACAACTTGAGAGAAGTACTGTGGAATGGGCACATCCCACCTCTCCCAGCTGCAGCGCCCAACCACCCTCTGGGGAAAGGACCTTTCCCTAACATCCAGCCTAATGATCCCCTAACACAGCTCCAGCCATTCCCTCAGGTCCTGCCCCCGGTCACAGAGAGCAGAGATCAGAGCTGCCCCCCACTGCCCCTCGGGAGAGCTGCAGCCCCGGTGAGCTCTGTGTTCCATCTCCTCTTCTCCAGCTGAACAAACCAAGTGTCCTCAGCCGTTCCTCCTATGGCTTACCCTCCAAACCCTTCCCCATCCTCGTGTCCCTCCCCTTGGACACTCTCTAACAGTTTTAGATTCTTCTGATATTGTGGTGCCCCAAACTGCCCCCAGCACTCGAGGTGAGGCTGCCCCAGGGCAGAGCAGAGCAGGATGATTCCCTCCCTGTCCCGGCCAGTGATGCTGGGCCCAATGCACCCCAGACCGTGGTGGGACAGAAGTGGGATGTATCTTCACAGCATCTGGGTGTCAGGGTCCTGAGCACATGTACCCTTACTTCAAAGGGTTTGGCTGGCTGAAACCCAGGCCTGTTACACAGCAAGAGCTAGAGAAAGCTCCAGGGAGCTGCTCCCCTCCCTCCCCTGGGAGTTAGTCTGAGCTGAGGATCTCATGCATACAGTGCTACAGCCAAATAACTCATTGATCCAGACCCTGAATTCCTGGCTAGAGCTTGGATCTACCTCCTTACCAGACTTCTCCAGTGACTGGGACTCCAGGCAGAGCCTGGGTACCATCAACAGCACTGCTCAGCTCTCCTGGCTCATGTACTGTGCAAAGGGGCCCTTTTCTGGCCAGGCCACTGCTTCTGCTGCCTCATTCCTGTGCTCAGCTCCTGCCTACCCTCCAGGAGCTACCTTCCCTGCTGCCGGGCACCGGACCGGCACAGGACACAGCTGTAACAAAATGGTCTCATCACAGAATGGTTTCGGTAGAAACTTCAAAGCTCATCCACCCCTGCCATGGGCAGGGACACCTTCCACTATCCCAGATTGCTCCAAGCCCCCTCCAACCTGGCCTTGGACACTGCCAGGGATCCAGGGGCAGCCACAGCTGCTCTGGGCACCCTGTGCCAGGGCCTCCCCACCCTCCCAGGGAACAATTCCTTCCCAATATCCCATCCATCCCTGCCCCCTGGCAGTGGGAAGCCATTCATTCCCTGTGTCCTGTCCCTCCAGCCCTTGTCCCCAGTCCCTCTGCAGCTCTCCTGGAGCCCCTTTAGGCCCTGGAAGGGGCCCTAAGGTCTCCCCAGAGCCTTCTCTTCTCCAGGCTGAATAATCCCAACCCTCTCAGCCTTAATTCTTCTTGGAGCCTGATGCTCAAGCACAGGGTGTGGTGGGCACCTATCAGTCACTGCTCCATCCTCAGGTGCACCAGCAAACACTCACCTGAGCATCTTACACAGGGTTCACAGCCCTCTCCTGAGGTTAAGTACTGACCTGGAGCAGGACACTGGTCTGCAGCTCTACAAATTGGACTGACAAGATCAAACTATGACCTTACAGAATTTTATCTTCCATGTAATTTTTCCCTGGAACAAGCTTCACAAAAATAAACCTACTGGTGTTTAAGGGCCAGACACACTGGCACAGTATTTCCTTAAGGTGGAAAACAAAGGCAGAGCTGTAGCAGAACCAAACAAGCCATTATATGGGAAAATAAGAACATGACAAAGAATACAGAAAACAGGGAGAACACACACTAAATGAATGAAAGATGAAACTACTTCCAGAAACACAGTCCTTAAAGCCCAATGCTTTATGTTGTTTTATGTCTAGAACAAATGCCAAATAACACAAGAACAAGGAACATAAAGGAGAAAAGAAACAGAAAAGCACCCAGATCTGCTAAATCACACCCAAGGCCAGAATATGGGGGGTGTGGGCTGGAAAAGAGAAACATACCTAGTTCGGGGTGTGGAGTGAGATGGAGATCTGCCTCCAGCTGCGAAATGCACCCCTCCAGCTCCTCCTGGAACACACACTGGGGAGCCTTGGACATCGTGTGGGGAAGGCAGAATGTTTAGAAGCACAAATCTCTCACCTCCAAAATTGATTCCAAAACTGAATTTTCTGAGGCTTTCTCCCCTCTCCCAGGAGATGAGACCTGGCTTTATACTAGAGGTGTGCTGTGTAACATCTCATTTATACCATAAATCAACACAGCACAGGGACAGCACCAAATGAGCCCTCTGCACTACAAAAACTGCAGCTCTTACTAGCAGGAAACCCCGCCACTCCCGGCAAGCCAGGACTTCCCACAGATATTTTTTTCATCTTTTTCTCCACCTGCCCCTTTATAAGGCCCCAAATAAAAGATTTCTCATTTTTTCCTGAAGCTTAAGCAATGGCATCATGCGTCCACAGCAGGACATTTCCCCTTAGCACAGCTCTGGCAACACACAGAATTTATCTTTAAGCTAAACACAAGCCCTTGCGACGCCACGTGCTGTACTTCTATGCTGGCTGCCTCCTGCTAAGCAGGTGGAAGTTCAGGTTTGCAGCCCGCCTGGGGACAAGGCACACTAAAACACTGAGAACGAAAAGAATATCCAGGATAAGGAGATGAGCAGGGATTGGGAAAGGCACCGGCGCTGGGAAGGCCTTTAAGGACAACCTGCGGGAGCTGGGCCCGGTGCGGCGAGAGGGGCTCGGCGCGGGCCGAGCAGCAGAGCCTTACCCGCTCCATGCCGGGCTCCCCGTGCCGCCGCCGGAGGAAGCGGCCCC
>VZTI01004192.1:279853-305471 GCA_013397865.1 Struthidea cinerea
TCGGTGTGCCTCGCCCTCAGCGCTCCGGCCGCGGCCGCGCCCCGCGCTCCCGTTCCGCCCGCGAGGGCCCGGGCCCGGCGGGGCCGAGCCCCCAGCGCCCATCTCGGCAGCGCACTTGTGACCCCCGAGCCCCCCTCCTGCTGCCCTGAGCCCACAGGGAGCTGTCGGACACACGTGTGTCCATGAGCGGGCCGGGCCGCGGCTGTCCGGCGGTGCCGCCTCCCGTGGGCCAGCCCCGGCCCCTCAGGTGCCAGCCTGACACAGGCCGTGCCAGCACGCACCACCAGGGGCAGGCAACGAAGGTTAATACACACCTACAGGTACTGTCTAATCCCATTTCTATATTCGGTTTCCTTCTGATTATTTAATTTTGTAAATAAAAAGTCAGACACCTTGTTTCATAGGCATTTTTCCCCCCTTGGATTGTTTCCAACATCAGCCAGAAGAGCCCCGTGAGGTCAGTACTGCAGCAGCACAGCGCGTCGCAGCACAGCGCGTCACAGCACGGGGTCTGGTGTCTCTCAAATGCTTCAAACTGTGGAGGTTATAATTTCTCTTGACATTGGCAGCTGATGTTAGAAATTCTCCAAGGCTGACAGTGATTCCAGAAGGGCTCTAAAGTGCTGGGAAAGCACTTCCAAATGTTGCTGCTGAAGATTATAAAATGGTACTGGAAAAATCAGCCCACTTCTGCCAATCCTAGCCAGACTTCTGTCTGCCTTACAATCTCCACCCTTGCTGAGACAGCCATTGTCTAAGCCCTCCCCTCATTACAAAAACCACCTCAGTGGTTTGAGCCTTATCCAAGGTTGTCTTGAGATTTATCTTGAGGCTTATTCTGAGTGGTCAAGTAGGGTCGAAATCGGCATCAGTCCTCGCATTCAAGAGTCCAAGTGTCAGGAAAAAAGCTGACAATCGAGTATTGGAGAAGATAATGAGCACAAAATAATGAGCTATCATATCTGTCTTGACAGGCCAGAATCCCACCGCAGTTTTCCTCTCCCTCAGTGCCTGAGCTGGACTGAGGGCTCGCGAGCCTGTCACCACCAGTCTGGATGCATCCCCTAAAGCAAAAGCTCCCCATCCGTGGCCTGAGGAATGCACAAACCCATCAGGTGATGCAAAGGCTCTTCTTGGTATGGCTGGCACAGAGCCTGCAGAACCCATCCAGACAGAGCAAGGAGTGAAAGGAACATTGTTTTCTGTGGCAGGATGCTGTCCATGTCTCCAGCTCTGTGGACTCAATGGCCATGCAGGGAAAAGGCACAAAGGACCAGCAATGCCTTGGTATTCCTGGGTTTGATCTCTGCCCTGAGGATTCAGCTCCACAATGGCACCGAGTCAGCGAGCTGTGGCAGCCTTGCGCTGAGGACACACGACAGAAGGGCTGTCAGGAGATCCAAACGTGATCCTCAGCTTCTGCTGACACAACAGAAAGCTTGTCATGGGAAGAGCTGCGAGCTGAGCTGGTGGAAGCTGATGTCTAACAAGTCATGGCTGCCCAGGAGTGAAGCAAACAGCAGGCAGAGGAATGGGAATGGCTTGAGCCTGCCTTGGGCACAGAGCAGGTTAGTGTGTGCTGTATAAACCATGCAAAGGCTGGGACAGGTCCTCACTGCTGTCAGATGGCAACAGGAGCACCTGTCTGGCGGCAGGACAGCTGTGCAGTCCTGTAGGTCACTCCAGGACTGGCATTCCTTGCCAGCGAGAGCTGCCTTCTCTCCCCATGCCACCAACTGAGCACCAACAAATTTGTGGCAGGCATGGCTGTAACTGGAAGCTGGAAAATGCAGCTCTTTGGTATGAGGCTCCTTTGAGGGAGTTGCAGGAAAGAATTGGGGGAAAAAAAACCAAAAGAGAGAAGTGGGGTGGTTGCCAGAGCTGCTAACCACAGTGCCAGGGAGCCTTGGAGGGCACTGGGACAGCCCAGTGTCACATGCCTGATGCATCCTGTCGCCAGACTTCCTCGCCGGCGATGTACGTGGCTTGCACGTATAGGTTGTCATTCAGCATTAGGAAATCTGTGTTGGACAAGAAAGAAAGAAAGCAGTCAGAAGGGAGCTGCTGGGGCTGGCTGGGGAGAGCTGAGCTCAGTGGGGAAGGGTTTCTCCCCACCCCAGGATGGCACTGCAGTGCAATCCTGGCAATGACAGCTCTGCTTTCTGCTTGGCTGAGATGTGAGGGGCACTCCAAAGGGTTTCCCAAACACACCAGCATCCAAGGGAAAAACCACTGGAGCAGAAGCCCAGAGCAAATCCCAGGTGTAGCATGTCTCCCTGCAGCTCCCACTGAAACAGGGGATGAGCATGTGCTTACAGCAGCCCCTCTTTGCTCCAGCACTCGTGAGCCCTGACACCGTTGTCTCCATACCAGTACGTGCTGTGCCCATACCAGTACCTGCATCGGAGTCATAATTCAGTGTCCCCTTTTTGTGTTCAATCCCCAGGAGCTGAGCGGGATGCAGAGACGCCGCCTCCAACGCGGTCTCTACCGAGCACCCTTGGACAGAGAATTGGGGAGACGTTAGGGCAGCCCCAGCCCCATTGCCAGAGCAGCCCAAATCCCCCTGGACAAGGCAACTGTCAACCAGGCAGATGACAGACCCAAGCTGGAACACCCTCAGCACAGCCAGCTGGAGCTGGGAAGGGAAATATCCCTACAGGAGAGAGCAGGCATAGGAAAACTGAACACTTAGGGTATGGAGAGGGGAAAATCATTCACTTTTGCGAGGAAGAAGCAGGAGAGTTCACCTCTCATTAGTTCTATGGGTTAAAATGAAACTTCCTCTCAAAAAGGGGCTCATCTGAGGGCACTGATCTCAGCCCTTGTCATATCTCAGGTGAGAGGGAACGTTCCTGGTGGAATGGACACAGCTGGCAAAAGCAAGACCTCCTCCCATGTCAACATCGGGAGCAGCAGCTTGTAAGGCTCTCTTACCTGTGGCTTCTTGGAAGTGTCGCACACATGTGTCCATGGTTGCCACGCTGCCACTGAGGGTCTTTGTGCCTGGGAGAGAAACAGGATGGCACTGAGCAGCGCCCACAGCTCACAGCAAGAAGCAGGGCACTCGGGAAGCATAATGGGACCAGAAGTGCAGAAATCCTGGACGGCAGGAGGAGCAAGCTGAAGGGCCTGCAGCCACTTCCTGCTGGAGCACAGGAACCTGGGTGTTACCTCCAGCTCCACCATCAGACCAGCTGGACTGGGTGAAACCAGCTCACAATGCAGGCATCTGCTGCCAGAGGAAGGGAATGGAGAAAGGAACGATCCTTCTCTGAAATACCTTCCCAGTCTTCACCTACTTGGGAATTTGAAACTTAGGGAATTTAGCTAGCAAGAAGTGGTAGTGTTATAATAAAGAAAAGGGACAGTAAATATCTCTTAAGATTTCGCTGTCCTTACTGACCCCCTGAACCTCTGGCACCCTTGACACTGGGCAATGAGGCTTTCAAAGGTGTTGCAGACAGCTACAACTGGACAGATTCCTCCATGAGGGTGGCACACTTCTCCTCTTTACCAGGAACTTCATCCTCCCCAAGGCTAAGTCACTGCAGATCCTTCAGGCTTCAAAACCCAAGAGGGTGGTACAAATGCTGCCACACACTCCCAGAGACAGCAGGGTGTGCTCAGCTCCTCAGGAATGGTGCCAGTGGCAGCACTGTCCCCAGCTCTTCAGCAAGAGGGACAGCACTTACCTGCGATGTAGGTGTTCAGCCCATCAATCTCCACCACCTGCTGACCCAGCGTGTGCCGACCTGGTGCCAGCCCCATGCCAGCAATTGCATCTGTCACCAGCACCAGGCCTGTGGAACACAAGGAAAGGGGCCCTGTCAACTTTGCAGCTGATTTTGCTGCAGCTCCAAGCACTGTGCCTTGTTGACCCTCCTGGAGAGGGACCATGTGTCTCCAGCCACATCCCACCAAAGCAAGAGGACTGAGGGATCAGCACATGTGGCTGTGACCTTCCAGGCAGCAACGGCAGCACGAATGTCTTGTGGGAGATGGCACAGTGCTCAGAGTGGCTGGTGACACTGTGGAGACTGCCATGGCTCACCTTTGGGGTGGGCTCGGTGGGCGATACGCAGGGCAGCGGGGTTGGTGTGGATGCCATCAGAAATCATGCCATAGAAGACCCTCCGCCCAGCAGGAATCTTGTCACTTGTCAGCAGCCCCACAATGCCAGGGTCACGGTGGTGGAACTGCTCGAGGGGAGAGAGGGGACAAGCTGTGGAGGATCACCAGGACGCACTGGCTGAGACTATTCCCCTCAGGGGATGCAGCTGTCATCTCTATCACACAGTGCCTGGCAGCTTTACCAGGCAAATGGGCATTGCCTTGAATCACCAAATCACAGGATGGTTTGAGTTGAAGGGGACCATAAAGCTTATCTTGTTCCAACCCCTGCCATGGGTAGGGACACCTTCCACTATCCCAGGTTGCTCCAAACCACATCCAACCTGACCTCGAATGCTTCCAGGGATGGGGCAGCCACAGCTGCTCTGGGCACCCTGTGCCAGGGCCTCCCCACCCTCCCAGGGAACAATTCCTTCCCAATATCCCATCTATCCCTGCCCTCTGGCAGTGGGAACACAAGGAATAATGTCCTGCCACTTCAGGCCCTTGCCCAAAGCCCTTCTCCAGCTCTCCTGGAGCCCCTTTAGGCCCTTGAAGGGGCTCTGAGGTCTCCCTGGAGCCTTCTTCTCTCCAGGTGAACACCCCCAGCTCTCCCAGCCTGGCTCCAGAGCAGAGGGGCTCCAGCCCTTGGAGCATCTCCATGGCCTCCTCTGGACTCTCTCCAGCAGCTCCACATCCTTGTGCTGTTGGATCCCAGGGCTGGAGGCAGCTCTGCAGGTGGGGTCTCACCTGAGGGGGCAGAATCCCCCCCTCCCCTGCTGCCCACACATAGGAGGAGGTCTGGGTGCACACAGCCAGGGCATGTCCAGCTCTCACCCACCAACACTTCCTAGTCCTTCTCAGGGATGAATTTCAAGAGTCTGCTATAGCCTTGACTCTCAGATCCAGCAGTAGGAATGTGAAGCCAGAGGTTCAGTGCCAAAACCTCATTGCAAAGCATAGTACGAAACCAGCTGGGGAGGACACAAACCCATGGGGAGCAGGACAGAAATCCCAAAAGCAGCCCTGGAGCAGGGCAGGTGCCCCTGGGGACTCACCGGCAGCATGGCATTGAAGAGGTGAGTGATGAAGGTTGCTCCGTGCTGCACAGCCTCCTCAGCCTGGGACAGATTAGCCACTGAGTGACCTGGGAACAGAGACCAATGCCTCATTCCTCTGCCCATCTCTCCACTGATTTCCTTACGGGAGTAAAGACACTCCATCACTGGATTATGCTCTAAGGCCCACCCTGGCCTGAGGTCTGAGGTGCAGCCTCAACACAGATGTGTCTGGCCATGACCTGGGGGGACTCTGGAGGTGGGTGTTTCACCTGAACTCCTTCAGTGTTCACATCACAGGTGTCCCAAATGCTGCCTTGCTCACAGCATGTTGCCTTCGGGCAGGGTTTGAGGTCCAAAGACACGCCTTTCTGCTGGCCTAAGATACTTTAAAGTTTTGTAGAGAGGTATCAGGGGATACCCTCACTACAGTGGGGACTTTGCCAGGAAAGAATATGGGAATTAAACTGTCCAGAAAGAAAATTCTGTTTCCCCAACAGGACAGCAGCTCTGTGGGCTAACCTTGCCTTTCTGGAGTTCTTTATGTGGCTGTGGGATAAGAGATAGTCTGCTGTATGAATGCCCTTCTCACCTGAGGTTTAATTTCACCCTGAATAACTTCCCCCCAACCCCCTTAAAAAAAAAAAAAAAAGACTTCTTCAATGATCTGAGACAAAGAAGAGTTTGTGAAGCAAAGGAAAAGAAAAACGCAGCCAGTTTTAAGTCAGAGGCCAGCCAGATGTTGGAGGGACAGGTTCCTACAGCAACTGTGGTTGAAAAACAGAGTTATCAAACCAACAGTAACCTTTGGAAAATGATTTCACCTGTCACATAAGGCCTAAAGCAGTGGAACTTCAGAGTTTGAACCCTTCCACATCATCAAACCTCCAAGTAAGACTGCTACTCTTCCCTGTGTTAGAACAGCACCTTGTGTCTACTGCAGGAGCTCCTCAGTCGATACAAACTTTGGCCCTTGCCACGACAGACTGACAGCATCAAGTGAGGTCCCCCTTTGTGACAGGTCTGTCATCTGCATACTGGCCAGGCTAAAGAGAATCCCACCCCGTCCAGTCGCACCGAGACACTGTTAGAGATGCCACAGCCCCAAGGGAGGGGCTGCCGGAGCCCCCCTAAGCCCTGGGTGCCCATGCCCTTACCCAGGGAGACGCAGATGCCCCGCTTGGTGAGCTCCTGGATCACCTCGCTGCTCCTCCTCATCTCAGGGGCCAGGGTCACTATCTGGACACAGTCCAGGGAGCCATAGGTGGCAAGCAGGTCCTGGAAGGCACCTGCCTCAAAGGTGCGGAGGCAGTGCTCCGGGTGAGCACCCTTCTTCTCCTTGCTGATGAACGGCCCTTCCAGGTGGGCTCCTGTCCAAACAGGAACAAAGAACCATGACCCTTCCTCCCCCTACCAAGGACCAAGAAACCTGCTCTGTCTACTCTGCTCCAGTTGCACTCTTGCCATTTTTCTGCAGCAAAACACATGGCTCAGGTAACTGTGAGCTCAGCACAGGGAGAGATGCAGTGCTGGCCACTGGCCAAGCCGAGCCACCCCACTGCCATTGCTCCAGGGGGCCCAAAGGGGCTGAGCGGTGTGTCTGATGACAGAGAACACAGCAAAGGCCAGGCACAGCCTGAGGGACATGGTGGGTCTGTGCCCACCTGTGCATCCCTCCCATCAAGAGCTCCAGCCCCTATTTGTGCTCTGTAACTTCTTTCACCTCAACCGTGAACAAAGTAATTGCCCACCTAGCATAGCACCACAGAGGATGAATCCACTTACCCAGGATTCCTGCTCCATGGGCTCCACCATTTCTTACACTGATCTGAGGGAGAACCTAGAGAAAGGGGTTTGTCAGACATGGCGCTCCAGACACAGCCCCCAGCCTGCCAAATCAGACCCAAACGTCAGGTCCGCAGGGAGACTTGCAGCTGGACCACTTGGGACCATCACAGCCTACAAAGGAAAAGCTGTCTCCAAGCCTTGGTGTGCAGAGCTCGCCTGGGAGACATCTCAGCATTCTAAAGGCTGAGGGCAAGAAACCCAGGGTAGAGTCCAGCTCCTCATGCCCATGGCTTTTCTGCCCTGGCAGCTATCCCAGTCTTGGCCCATCCACCTCCTGATACCAACCTCAGTCCCTGATCACCCTGCAGATGGGAGGGGAGAAGGCCCCTTACCTGGTGGTACACAGATGGAGGAGAGGTCACCAGGGTGGGACAGAAAGAGGTCACTCCATGGGAGAGGATTTTCTGACTGACCAGGTCAATACCTGATCTGAAGTCATCCGTAGCCAGAGAGAAGTCCACCCCAAAGCCTCCTGCACCACAAACAAAACAGAGGTGAAACTGCAGCTTCCCCAGTGATGTGTCCCACCCAGAAGCACCGAAGAAAGATTTTGTGTGACTGGAGGGAGATATTCCATTTGTAGGGCTCTGACACAGAGGGCTCCACCACCACTTCTGTCCTACATTCCACGGTTCCATAAGTACAAAGCTCACCATCGCTGCCCCCCTGAAATGCTCTTCCCCACAGCACCCCAGCGTTTTGCAAGCACAGCCTTTTTATTTTGATGCAGGGCAAAATGTGAGGATTCCCAGCTGAAAAGGGATCTGACTTCCAACTTTAACTACCATAGAACAAGCCCCTCTTTCCTTCTGAAGAGAGCTATTGCAGTTAATGTTTGTTCCTTTGGGAGGTCTTGCCCTCTCCTCCCACGTCCTGGAAAGGGTAGGGCAGGCATCCTGCCAGTGCAGGGGCAGGATAAAATATAGATAAAAATGAGTTCAGAGGAAACCCTCACCTGGCCAAAGGGGATCACTTACACGACAGCAGCAACCACAGGCAAATTTGCTCTTTGTCATTAGCTGGGTGACTCACACCTCTCTTGAGCAGCTGAAATGTGGCCATGGGCAGGACGCCCGCAGTGGGGCTGGGGGTCAGGGATGGACAAACCCGGGACGCCCCCAGTCCGTGAGTGCATGTAGCTTCACTGTACCATTGATCTGGACATCGATGAAGCCCGGGGCGATGATGCTGTCCTTGCAGTCCAGCTGGACATCAGCAGAGCCCTTCTCATCAAAGAAGAGTTTCTCTGGGTTGAGGATCTTCCCCTCTCGCACCCACAGGTCCTCCCTGGAGGGAAAATCACACACACCAAGCTCTGGTGCCATCTGCAGCACGTGGAGCAGGTGGCTGTGCCCCACTGACAGTGATCCTGGGCAGAGTGGATCCCACCGGCACCTCCTGCCACGGGCTCTGCGATATCTGCCAGAGCACAGCTGCTCTTGCAGCTGGGACACAGCGGGCAGCCCTCTCTGCCTGGCTCTGGCTCTACAAAACTCACGGGAATGGGATTTTCACGCGCTGCCCCTCAAAGGTGGTGGTGATGGCCAAAGGGACGGGGGCTGGCAGAAGAGGCAAAACAAGAGGGACCGTACACCGCACCCGCCCCATCTCCCTCCAAAAGCTGTCAGAGGGGACGCGGGACATGGGAGCGCGGCGGGGCGAGGGCCAACAGCCGATGCGCAGGGGGAACTGGCGGCCGTCCCTCGGGCACTGCAGGTGCCAGGTCAGGTAGGCAGCCCGTCCGGGAGCCCCCGCACCCCTGCTACCCCCGCAGCCTCGGTGCCCCCAGCAGCCCCGGTACCCACGGACACCACGATACCCCTGGACAGCCCTGGTACCCCCGGACATCACGGTACCCCCAGCAGCCCCAGTACCCCCAGGCACTCCGGCACCCCGCGTCTCACCGCTGGAGCTGGTGGTCCCTCAGGATGCGGCAGTTGGTGAACTGGACGATGGGCGCGTCCGAGACGGATTTGTTGGATGGCATCGCGGGGCAGCGGGAGCCGGCGGGAACCGCGAACCCCCCCGGTATCCGGCGCAGGGGGCGGGGACCGGGCGTGCCGGAGCAGGGCCAGGCCGCGGCTCTGGTGCGAACGGCTGCCGTGGGACTGGGCAGCCGGTGAAGGGCGGAGGCACCGGAGCACCGCCCCGGGGGCAGGCGGAGGGTGAGCTCCCTCCCCTGCCCGGCTCTCAGAGCCGACGCTGTGAGGAAGGGGCCCCGCGGTGCCCGATGAGCGCCGGGCCCGGGCGGTGTCCCCACTCCGGGGGCACCGGGGCCGGGGGCGGGGCCGCGGCACGGGGCGGGGCCTGGGCGTGGCCTCGCCCCGCAGGACCGCCTGCTCCCGGTCACGTGAGCGCGCTCAGCACGTGCCGGGATCCCCGCCCGCCCTGCAGCACGTGACCAGCGCCGGGGAGCCGCCATCACGGGAAGGGCGCCGCCATATTGAGAAGGTCGGCGGCGGAAACTCTCTCGTGAGACCGCATCCTGAACCGGCATCCTGAACCCGCATCCTGAACCCGCATCCTGAACCCGCATCCTGAACCGGCATCCTGAGACCCCACTGTGAGACCTCCTGCTGAGACCCCATCAAGAAACCCCATCCTGAGACCCCCATCCTGACACCTCCATCCCAGGACCCCCATTGTGACACCCTGGGCCCACTGCCCGCCCCGTACCTGAGGGAAGCCGACAAGCCGTGGTTCCACCCAGCTGATGTGTGCTCCGGCACTGCTGATGAACCCCTCCCAGGAAAGATAAATGATGGGGAATATAATTGTGCATGAATGTAACATGCCTGTCTGGCCTGGAATTGGATTTTCATTAGGTTTTGTGCCATGCTTACCATTCCATGATGTCAGTGCTTGTCCACACTACAAGCTGCTCCTATTGTCAGCAGGATGCTGGGAAAGGTGCCTGAGAGATAGGAATGATGCTGGTTGAGGCTGGCAAAAGTATGTGCAGCACTGTTTTGGGAATTTGAGGCTAAGAATGGTTTCAGACCACAGAGATGCTCCAAGAGCTGGAGCCCCTCTGCTCTGGAGCCAGGCTGGGAGAGCTGGGGGTGCTCACCTGGGGAAGAGAAGGCTCCAGGGAGAGCTCAGAGCCCCTTCCAGGGCCTGAACAGGCTCCAGGAGAGCTGGAGAGGGACTGGGGACAAGAGCTGGAGGGACAGGACACAAGGAATGAATGGCTTCCCACTGCCAGAGGGCAGGGCTGGATGGGATATTGGGAAGGAATTGTTCCCTGGGAGGGTGGGGAGGCCCTGGCACGGGGTGCCCAGAGCAGCTGTGGCTGCCCCTGGATCCCTGGCAGTGTCCAAGGTCAGGCTGGATGTGGTTTGGAGCAACCTGGGATAGTGGAAGGTGTCCCTGCCTATGGCAGGGGGTGGAACTGGGTGAGCTGTAAGGTTTTCCTCATGAAATTATGCACATCTTGGACACTCAGCACTGTATTGCTGGGAATGATTTTTAGCTTCATAGAAGTGGAGCTGAGGAGACCCCAAAATTAGAAGTTGAGAAAATTAATCCTAAAAACAGCTCTCAGCCCTGCTTATTTGTCTGTGAAGAAGAAAGGACCCATCTGAGCTGCTAAATCGAATTTGGATGTCAGAAGGCATGTATGGCACCCAAACTGCCTGTGGCCAAAACAGGTCCCTTCCCCAGAACACACAAGCTGACAGGGCTGTGACAGTAACTTCAGCTGGCAGTGGAAGAGATGCTGAGGTAAAGGCAAATACTGACTGCACAGATAGGAACACCCACCATAAATACCCCGCCTCAGGCCCACTCGGAGCAGTGACAGAGCTTCATCTGAGAACCCTCCAGCCACACAGATCCAAGGCTTCCTCAGGCTGCCAGTCCCAAGCCTGGATCAGAGCGCTGAGACCTCCTGTCTGCACTGCTGGGAGAACGGAATAGCCTGTGCCAAGCGATGGGAATCTGCTCCTCAAGGCCGTAGGTACGTCATCCAGCCCTACCTATGGCATGTACTGCTAAAGCCTTACTTACCCCTTTGGATGTTCTCCTTTTATTTCTCAGCATTAAATTAACCCTGTCTTGCATCACCAATACTGCACATTCCTCTAACAATAATTCCATATTCTCTCTCTCCACTGCCCCAGTAGCAGGTGGAGGGAATCACAGGCTGTAGTTTCACTTGCATTTTCTTTAGCAAATGTGGAGGGTTTTTTTCTTCAGGTTGAGTTATTTTTAACCTGGCTCAATTCCCAAATTAGGTTCACTGCCTGGCAGCAAGAGCAGTTGTACCTGCGCACTTGGGAGGAGCTGGGGAGCACATGGAGCAGCTGCAGGAGCAGGGCTGGGGCTGGCACTGCTGCTGCATGAAGAAGGGCTGTTGAAATATAGCCTTGTCTTCTGATTTTCACAGGCATTCGCAAAGATGTCTAAGAAATTGTCCCAAGGCACACAGGAGCCATGGAGGCTGCTTAGAACACGCTGCCAGTCTTGGGAATATACACGATTTCCCAAGATTTGTCCTCAGCCTACCTCATGCAGCCAGCCATTAGGAGAGGGTGGCCGAATTCACTCTCTGCCACTTAAGTCACCCTTTTCCCCTCTGCCAAAGGCAAGGGAGGAAAGCACAGGTGTAACAGCATGGACAGGGCAGTTCAAAGTGCCAGAAAAGGGTCCGGAATTTACAGAGTCCCTGGAATCCCAAAGAGCCAGACCTGACCCTGTGAGGGCAGCTTGTCTCATCAGCAAAAGGAAAATGGCAAAGACAAGCCACCAGTTCTCCAGGAGCTGCGTCCTGCCCAGCTTGTGCTCTGTCAGGTCAGAGAGAGCTGCTAGGGGTCTGTAGGTATTTGTGGGTACAGTATGGGCCCCAAAAGCCTCGGCCCTTAAACACTGTAAGGTCAGGGCAGGATTTTTCCCTGTGTGCTTTTGTGTCGCGACACAAGAACCAGCTTGGCAGAAACCCAGTGATATGAGTCGCAAAGCTGTGGCTCTCAGGAGCTCACTGATGTGTGTCTTGCAGAAAAAATAACAGAATTTATTACAGGAACAAAAATGGAGAAGCATTTTGGGACACAATCCTTTGACCCTGAAACAAAAAATTCCCACTCCAGGGCATTGGGAAGACTTGCTCTGGGTTTGATTTAATTACGTCAAGAGAAAAAGATGGTTAATAGCTGTAAAACTAAGGCCAGAGGTGGTAAGTCCTGTGTGTCAGAGACAAGTAACTCTCACCTGAGCACAGTGATGGTTTGGACAGTGCAGCTGGCTGGAAGCAGCAGTATCCCTGTGGCCGGCCTAGGAAGGAACCAAGGTTTACTGAGAACTGTAGTCATTAGTTCTGCTGTTACTCTGTAATTGAAAACAGCAACTTGGTTTCTGGGATCAGTGTCTCATAACAAGGTTTTTGTTTCCCCAAAGCTTATTTACTTTTCCAGGTTATTATGCTTCTCTGTAAGCCATATCTCCATAGGAAAGCCAATCCCTGAGCAATCACAGATAAAATCCTGGTACTTAAAAATGCTTCTCCAACAGCAGTGAAAAAAAAATTGCAGCCTTTGGAAAAAACCAAACAAAAACCAGTGTGAAAGGGTTAACAAAGAACAAGGTCAGCAGGCTCTGTGGAGGCATTGTCTGTGCTGGCAGCTCTGGCAGCGGGTCCTGAACCTCTCTCAGCCTGCACCGACTGCTGATGGCCCTGTCCCTGTGCTGCTGCTGCTGCTGCTGCAGAGGCCCCGCTCCTCTCCGCAGGGCTGACTCACTGCAGCGCTCCCAGCCACGCATGGAGCACCAAAGCACCATGGCTGTGCCGGCACAGCCACCCCCTTCCCCTCTTCCAAACAGACCACCGACCACCGAGTCACTCCCTGCCAGCTGGGACTGCCCTCTGAGCTGCCATGCTCCTGGCAGTAAAGGAATTTCAAAAACCCCAAAGGTCCCTCATTTTCTAAATGCCCCGAATCACTTGAGAAATGTGCTGATGCAATAGTACCAGTGAAGGACTCGAAATGCAAGTTTTCACCCGGGAGTCATCACAGAGGATTCAGAGCATCACTGTCATGGCCGAGGCAGCATGTGCAGACTGTTAATTTGACTCGGGGTGTATTTGCAGGCACTTGGCACAAAGTGATCCTCCCCCAAGCCATGCTCACCCCAGCTCTGTTCTTCTTGCATGGGTTTATATATTAATGACAGAGGCTTCATGTTCCAAGGCATGAAGCAAAATGCCATTGGATTTTCCCTGCATTGGTTCTGCAAGTACCTATTAACTGCCTCTACACGACATCACCAGCCTACAAGGGACCTTAGCGGTGATTGGAATATGGGACCTTTCAATCGCTTATTGCCCTTGGAGATGAGAGCATTTAGCTGCTCTCTTACATGCAATTTTGCTCACGTTCTTGTCAATTGGCAAAGAGACTGGCAGCAGGGTCCCCTTACAGAAGGTAAAACCAGATGTTAAGCATATTTGCAGCCCCAGCCAGGACCCTCTCCTATCCTGCCACACAACTTGAATTGCCAAATGCAATTCCTCTCACCAGAACTGCAAGCTGGATGCAACATCCTCTCCAGAGCCTGGGTTTGGGATTCACCCCCCAGCTGCAAGCTGTCACACTGCACCAGGAAGGCCCCCCTGCAGTCAGTGAGACTCAATGAACCTACAGATTCCATAAACCTTTATGACCCCTGGGGAAAGCCTAATTCAGAGGTTTAGTCTACTACTTTTGCTGATAAAAAGAATGACCAACACCATTCTGGATCAGGAATTTCCCCTTCCCCAGGCACTGCTTCAGCAGGCACCCAGGATTTTCCTTCAGTCAGTTTATGCCTCTGTACAGCACCACCACCATCTCTGCTCACACTACCACAAGGTAAAGCCCTTCCCAATCAAAAGCAGCCCAGCCTGGCCCAGAGCCAGCCTGCTGAGATGTGACTGCAGAGAGATCAGAAAATAAGCCAATTAATTTGTTAATGATTATTGTTAAAACTGGCTCATAACTACAGTCTCCTGATAGCCCAGAAGGTGCACAGTGGCACCAGGCCCGGGCAACACCCTTGCCAGGTTAGAAGCTCCAAACAGCTTCAGTGAATTTCTTATGTTCTGGCCACAGCTCTTCATGGTACGTGCACCACTCACTGGACAGGTACCTTGGTGAAACATACACACATATTCTCATTCCCAACCAGGTGACACATCCCTCCACATGCATCAGTTTAGTTTGATGCCAAAGGCACTGCTAGCACCAGGTGTCTGTGTAGTAACATTTTAGCCTGAACAAGGCAAAGCTTGAGCTGTTCTCCAAACTACTGACTTCCCAGTGCTAACTGGGACCAAGCTTTACCACTGAAAGGGTCCAACACATTTCCCATATAAGCTTGGCAGTACTCAAATCCTCAGGACTGAGGAGGCTGCTCCCGCACTCAGTAGCTGCAACATCAGAATCTCCCAGCTCAAATGGCCCTGATTTAAAAGATAAAAATACAAGTTCTTGACTGAAGCCATTTTGTTGATGAGACTATTGTTGAGGTACTTCAGAGGCAATTACTGTTCATAGTACAGCTTCCAAGCAGCTCAGCTTCTGCGGGACCAGCATGAGGACAGGCTGCTTGTTTCCTGACAAAGCAGCTCCTCTCCCAGTCACATGCTGCAGCCTGCACCCTCACTCCCCTGACCCTTGGTTACAGAGCATCACACTGAACCAGATGTGCTGATCAGGGTGAGCATAGCCCTGCATCCCTGCTCACCATGAATACAGCCCGTGGCAGCAGCTGGGAACCACACTGCCACGGCCCAGGAGAAAGGGTAAGTTGTGGCAGAGCTGGCAGCATCACTCCTGCTTGCTGCCCAGTCACTCCAGGAACCTGCCTCCCCCAAGGGACCTTGCCCTCTTCCCAATGAGCAGCAACAGCTGGAAATCAGAGCCGAGGACTCATTACAGCAATGTAGTGAGGAAGTTTTATTTGGAAACATGGTAGAAGTTTGTAACCCAACACTGGGTGCACGACTGATGCCGGAGCATACGCGGTTACTACTGAAACACAGGAGTGTTTCGGACAATTGCTGTAATAAAACACAAAATTCTCATACTCCAATACCAGGACACTACAGCAATCTTTAGAATCAAAATTACATCCAAGGAATTCTCTGCACTTACAATTGACCCCACAGTGTAATCTACCTATATATAAGATTAATATATATAGCATGGGAAATTGAAAATCCTTGCTCCATAGATGTATGAACATGTCAAGTCTTTTATAAATAAACATCCAGTGAAGAGAAAAAATTACATTTCTAGTTCATATTTATACATAAAATACTAACAGCAATGGGTGGAAAATTGCACACAGGCCACCCCAAGCCATGCAGCAGGCTTGGAGCAGCCCATCCAAGTTAATATTGAAGTACACACAGGACAGACGAGTCACTAACATATATTGCGCATTTACAAGAGATCAACTACCAAATTGGGACAACTGTACACATTGGAGAAACCATTTTCATTCTGGAGCTTTTTTTTTTGTTAAACGTAGATTTGTTACATCTCTTTACATCATACCGCAACATTTACTTCGTGGAGAGGATAAGGGCAACAATGAGGCCATAGAGACCCAAGACTTCAGCGAAGATCAAAATGAGGATCATCCCCACAAATAACCTGGGCTGCTGTGCTGTGCCCCGGACACCTGCATCGCCCACGATGCCGATGGCAAAGCCAGCGGCCAGACCGCTGAGACCCACGCTCAAGCCAGCACCCAGCTGAAGGAAGCTCCTGTGGGACAGAGATGGAAGAGTTTCAGTGGCAAGGAACAGGATACCCAGCCTTAAGCCCCTAACTCTTTCAACAAGCCCAGTGTGTCTCAAAGCAGATGCTTACTGGCACTCCCAACTCCGATACTTAAAAAAGAAACAGGCAGCAGTGGAGGATCTTCACCTGATGTTCATGTGTGGCTCATACACCAAACCGAGTTACTGGGCCTGGAGTTCATATGGCCACCAGCTTGTCTGCGGCCACTTCAGCCAGCTGCAGGCTCAGCATGCTGTCAGAGCAGCACTTACTAGCACTTGCAGTAATGTCCCACAGTGCTGTGTAGCCTGTTAGTAGCTGCTCATCTCCAACCTTTTATACAGCCACAGCACAGCCAGGTGTCTTGCACTGCAGGAGCTGGGCAGGAACGGTCTGCTTTTTCCAAGCAGGAGAGCAGCCCTGAGGAGCAGTCCCTTTCAGTATCTGCCCGCCTAGTAATTGCAAAGGACCATTTGTATCTGCTGTTTCAGACCGTGTCTTGTCAGGCCAAGCACACTGCTCATAGGTACAGCCTGTACAGCAACACAGATACCTGTCACACTTCAGCAGCACTGTTTTATTCCAAGAGGGCTCAATCACACCAGATCCAGCTGTTCTCAGAAGCCAAGAGCAGATTAAGTTTCAGACTGTAGCTGCTATAGAGGCCCAATGTATAGCTCAAGGATTGATTTACCAGCACATAAAGCAAAAGCAATATTAATTATTCACTTGCATCTCCCAGGCAACAGCAGAACTATTTAGACAGTATTGGAAACACCTGTGCATCCAGGTCTAGTCTGGCACCATGACACAGGCTCTGCCTCCTATCCCAGTGCTGTCTGTACACAGCTTCTTTCAAGCACAGCCCCACCCCATGAGCACTGGGATGCCCAATTGATCTGTGACAGCCAGTACAGCCAACTGAGCAGGCAGCTCCACTGGGCAGCTGGAATCCAGCCCGTGCTTCTAAGCCTAGCCCAGGAGCATTTAGCACTGCCAGCCCTTCCAGGGGCCTTGAGCCAAAACCACCCACACACAGAGCATCAGTGACAGGACAGTCTGAAACAGAACCACCAGATGCAGCAACTTACTTGAATAGCGTGATCTCAGGTGAGAGGGCATTGGCAATGAGCACTGCCACTACGAGGCCATAGATTGCTATAATACCCGCCATGACCACAGGGATGATGGACTTCATGATCAGCTCGGGCCTCATGACAGACATGGCTGCAATACCTGTGCCACTCTTTGCTGTTCCATATGCAGCTCCCAAGGCTGGAAGAGAAGAAAATGCATTAGGCACATCCCCCAAATACCATTTCTCTCACTAGGCTGCAGTTAGAACAGCTGAGCCAGCACAAGGAAGGATTGTGCAAAACTAACAGGGTCACAAGACAGCCAGGAATATTTCCCTAAGGGATGAGGAAGTGACCTACCCAGAGTCCTATTCCAAAGAGGTGCTGTTCAAACACTACAGATAACAGAACACCTTCCCAGGCCAGTTTCACAGCAAGGCGCACCCCCAGCAGCCATCCATGCCCCTGCTTATGGGCCAAAACCCAAGGTTCCAAGAGGAACTCTAGCATTTGTGCCCTCCCAGAACCCACACTGCAAGGCTCAACAAAGCACATCTGTCTACCTATCCCAGCAGAACACAGCTGAGAGCTGGCCTTCACAGTCACTGAACTCTGAGCCACCTGAACTGAGTTCAGATGGACAGATCTCCTTCTCTGGCCTCTTCTCCCACAAAACCCACTTCCTATGCTTTGGCCCTGGAGTTAAATGTGCCATTGCAGCTTCACCAGACACACTGAGATAGAAACAAACTCAAATATTACCGCTCCATGTCATTCCTTGGAGAAAGGTCACCCTCTCCATGTGCCAAAACCTCACCTGTGAAGGATTCGGATCCAAACACTCGTCAATCCAACCACTGGAACCATGAAGAAGAGTTTGGCTTATAGGTTATAGAAGACCACAATGACCTTACACCTAATGTTTACCCATCATCTCTGTCAACACTTGAGCATGCAGAGACCTGCACAGGATCCAAAGCAGATGATGGGCTTATCACCTGCACCTGAGACCTGCTGGAAGAGTCCAAAGCACTACCCCAAAGTAACTTCTGCCTTGAAAACTTTGTATTAGTTTCACAGAAGCTTCCTCAAGTACCTCATTCTTTGATTCTGCAGTACTTGAAAAGACACCTTTCCTTCCAGTTTTACTGGGAAGTATTCTGGGAGCTCCACAGCTTCCTACTGCACTCACCATCACCCAGAAATGACATGCAGGCCAACTGCCAGGCAGGAATAAGTCCCTGAAGTAGCAGTGATAGGCACATGGAAGGGTAGGCAGTCTCCTTTCCCGACTTCAAGATTATTTTCAGAGGTCAGTCCTATTTGGCAAGAAAATGTTCTTGCAGCTGTTCTAAAAGGCTGCTGGAGTGTATTTAAACCATGGGCATTTAAAGTCTTTGCACTGTTCTGACACTTAACAGTTGAGTTTGCTCCACCCACAGAAAACTATAGTTTCTCCAAGGGAGACTGGCTTGTTCCACAAAGATCTGTAACTGCCTTACACCAGTATCCAAGTGTGAGATTGCGCACCTTGTCCCAAAGAGTTGCTGGGAGGCATTTGGAGGAGTTTGGATAGATGTTTTCCTGTTTCTCACTCAGCACTCCTGTAAAGCCCATCTTTGAGCAGTCCTGGCTTGGCAGTAAAACTCTAGACCATTCATGCAAGCAGCGCTGCTGCACTAACACAAGGTTCATTCTCAGAAGGAAGTTCAGTTTTAGTTACAAAATCCTGAAGGGAAAGTCTCCTAACTACCAAT
This sequence comes from Struthidea cinerea, assembly GCA_013397865.1. Lineage (NCBI taxonomy): Eukaryota > Metazoa > Chordata > Aves > Passeriformes > Corcoracidae > Struthidea > Struthidea cinerea. The sequence continues at coordinate 298,468 of VZTI01004192.1, forward strand.
TTGTTCTGTGCTAGCAAAGCTCTTGAGCCCTGACTGGCACCAAGTGATGTAAAGGGCTGTTTTGGGCAATTCAGAACTAGAACCCAGCTTAGGAAGCTTGAGCCAGGAGCAGGTTCTACCTGCAAATGTAAGATGAGCCTGGAAACTAGCACATGGACTTCATCAGCCATTTCAGTGATGGCTATGTTTAGGGTCTAGCCCTTAGGAAGTCTAGAAAGAAATCACTGACTTGAACTAGGAACCATTTTTATTGGATGAAGCATCTTCTAAGGGCTGGAACTAAGCCGGAATCCTGGTTCCACTATCTTCCCTGGGTATAGAATTTAGCAGAAACCACTTTAGGCTTTGCAATCTTTTGCAAACCTCTCCAAAAATGCAGAGGCTTATGAGGGAAGTTCACTATTTAAAGTTAATCAGTCATTACTTCCTCCAAGCATGAAGCTACTCAAGGGTGTTGCAATTAATGCAGTGATGGATTAGAGAAGGTGATTTTGTAACCCCACTTACAGAAAGTCAGCTTGCTCAAGCTTTTGTGGAAGGGCAGAGCAGCACAAGTTTGTCAGTTCCCAGTTAAAACCCCAGAAGAGGCCAGATCTTATGCCTTGAACTTGTTTTAGACACAGTTCAAAAGAAAGCCTATGTTTACCAGTCTTCACATGACAGTCTTAGATGTCACTGAAGCTCTACTGAACTCCCACTGGCGGACAGTCACACACACAGGCCACACAGAGCTTGGCACATCTGCTCCCAAGGAAGCCTCTATCAGCACCCCAACCAAGAGATCTCCAGCACCTTACAGGGCTGCTTTACTGCCCTGCACTAGCTTGGATGCAAGTCCTTGCATCTTTGACATTACCCCAGTATTACGGGCAAGGTGGCAAAGACAATACCTGCTTCCCACCATGACCCAGCCTCTAGTGGCACAGCCACTCAGTTTTGAGCTATGGACACCCTGGACAACGTTCCTGCACACGTTCACCTCTACCTCGCGGCAGCTCTGAACAACTGAAGCACATACGCTTCATTTAAATATCCCTGGTTCATTGGAAGGACATGTTTTCCAAAATCTTGGTGAACAGGGCTTGAGGAGATCTCTGCGGCACACACTGGAAATGGGGCAAGAGCTGTACCTCTGCTACACACCAAGACTCTGGGGTTTTGTGTCAGCTCATCCAGCTCCCTCACCTCTAACATACAGACCAAGCAAGCGCCAACGCTACCTTTAAAGAGGTAGAGCTGATACAGGACTGTCAAAACATTTACCTGGCAGGTAGAGAAGCACTCTGCCTATCTAGTTCACCAGAGAAGGAATCCACACCGGTCTCTAACCAGGAACTGTGCCATTTGAAAGTTCAATGGTGTTACAATACAGAGAAGCTGCAATGCACATCATTCAAAACCACCTACTCCCAGCAAGCCTGTTTCAAAGGTTAACTCCTTTGTGAAATACTTGAGTTACTTCTTGAACTCACAGCCCAGAGCTGATTTATGTACTGCTCCTGGGGGCAAAATGCCCTCCCCTCAGGACTGAGGATATGCTGCCTGGCACCTCACCATATTGGTCTCTTTAAAAGTGATAGCAGAGGGAGTGAGGCTGTGCAGCTCCAGGATCAAGTATAAACTAGAAAGTCACTTGCCAAATAGGCTGCAGTGTCAAAGACTGAAGACTAGTCATAGTTTCGCCACTGCCACAGCTTCCCACAAGGCTCTGCCAGCAGCCTGCTCTTCAGATCAAGGGCAGTCCCAGCATCAGAACCAACCTCTTCCAGCTCCAGCAGGTGACTGTGCTCAGTCAGGTCACACACCAAGAACAGTAACCCTGCAGTTAAGTCAGATGCAAGTCACCCCCTCGATACAGAAAGAGGCTGTGAGGAGCCTTCCAGTCAGGAGATCCAGTTTCACCAGTTGATGCATTCAGACAGGCTCAGCCCAGGAACAGAGGCTCCGAACCAGCCACACACACTCCAGCAGCATTGAGTCCATTCAGAGCCAGGAATTCCTCCCATGTCCCACCATGGTGAAGCAGGTTTCCACACTGCATTGAAGAGATTTCCAGAGCACTAACATGCAGAATTCCCCTGCATTAGAAGCGAGCAAGTAACAGAAGTCAGATTTCCAATTAGGATACCCCTGGTTACCATCACAGCAAGTGTGAAAGACCATTGGGGATGACGACTTCCATCTGGAGCCTTTTGAAACGAATCATTATCAAATGGGCTGCCCTCTGCAGTAGGCAGGCTTCCCTGGGCACAGACAGGCACCAATTCACCTACGTCTATTGATCCCTGAGCAGACTGTTCTTAAAAGGCTGGAGGAATGTTAGAGGTGACATCCAGGTCAGGTACAGTCCTTGCTTTGCCATGCCAGAAACCTGGGCACTTCCAAAGAAACAGGCTGCTTCCCACCAGTTGGCCCTGCCCCCTCCCACCCCCCCACATTTAACAGCTCCACCTCAGGTTACAGTAATGGATACTCTTGGAAAAACCCTGCTGCTCTGCCCAGGTGCGTCTCCACAGAACAGACAAGCCGCATTAGGGGAACTGTACTGGAGCCTATGCAAATTCCCATCGCACTGGCTGAAGCCTGGCTGTAGCCTGTTCCCCAATGAAAACCCGACGGGTAAACAGTGAAGCTGCAGGCTCTGAAGACCTTCAGTGAGTCACCTGTTTCAGGATTAGGGACAGCTTTTTGTTCTTCCCTAATGTAATGAAAGGGGGTGGGGATTTCCACCAAGCCTGGCACTGTCAGCCTACAGCATTATCAAAAATTCTGCAAGACTGGCAGGCCTTTTACTCTTGGGTCAGTACATCTGAGAGCTTAAAAAACCACCAGTTCCTTGAGTTGTTGCTGTAATAGCAGCAGTCCAAGGAAAATAAAGGATCTGCCAGTCAACTGTCCAAGAGCTGCTTCAATTGGCACTCTGAATTGTCTGACACAGCACACAGAGCTCTTTGATTTTCAAAGTATGGTAAAGCACTTATACCATGGAGCACAGGCTTGTCCTTCTGCAAGCAGCAAAGTCCGTCCAGCCACTTGTTACCCATCTTTATCATCATACAGGCTCCCTCCTGACACCTTAAAGATGACCTGTTTCACAAACCAGATTCCAGGTACTGACTGGCAGAGCAGTGTGTTACATCACTTAGCAAGACCCCTTTCCAACCAGCAGGTCTCAGGGGAGCTCAGAGCACTCAGCAGCCCTCACAGCTCTGCTGCCCCATTGCTGTGGCACGGGACAGCCCTGGTCCCCTGCCTGCATCCAGCAGACACTCCTGTGGCCAGAGCAGCCTGACCCAAAGCCTCATGCTCACAGGATTCACAGTCTGAAGGAAGCGAGTGTGGCCAGTTATGCCTCACTGGTGAAGCACACACTGCTGTAAACCACTGCTTCAAGGAGTACCCAACAGTCTGGTCAGGCTGGGAGGTTGCTCACCTTGCAACCTCTGTGTGCAACCAGTCAGGCTCTGGAGATGGAAGAGGCCAGTTCTAGGAAGGAAAAAAGGAAGCTGACCAAGAGGTCCTGAGGCAGCTGCCATCCATGTCCACTGCTGCTCCCAGTGTTCCCACCAAACGGGAAGTGCCTGCAGGCTGTGTAGTGACTCCAGGGTGAGACAGGGATCCATCAGGAAGCCACAGTACAAACTGCAGCATAACTGCTTAAGCCACGCTCTGCAGAGCCAATGGTTTATACTGATGATCCATCTCATTTTCAGATGTTCCCAAGACTGGCATTTACTGAGAGGAAATGATGCCCTTGTTGAGATGCTTTCCCTCATTCTCAAGCTGTAGAAATATCGCCTACCTCACTTCTGTTACAGCACTTAGGTCTTAGCCATCCACTGCTTTACCCGCTGTTAAGGACGAAGGCTTAAGCTAATCTCTACTGCAGACTGTCTGGTAGCTCATACACCTGCCCACATCACAAGCACCCTCATTTGGAGCAGAAAATTACCTTGAGCTGCACTCTGCCATTTCATTTTTACCTGCAAGCTCCTCAGTGCAAAGCAAGCAGCTTTCCTGTTCCACCTCCCCACCTCTCAGACAGTATTTCAGGAAGCACAGGTGCCATTTGCATTTGAGGATGCACGTTGTTTATACTCATGATGCCTTCCAGAATCAGACTGCACAGGGCTGTCAGCTGCACCAAGCTACATGGTTTGAGCCAGGTATTCCACCATGGAGGTCCCTTAGAAGCCAACCAACTACTATAATATCTAAAGCTCTAGTTTAAAAGAAAAGCACTATTTCATTGGCTCTGCAGCAACAATGAGAAGACACAGGACTAATTTAACACTGCTGGCTAAAGTTCTCTTCATGAGGAATCTTCCAGCTGCTTGGCAAAGCAGCAGGTATTGAAGGCACCGAATGCCCAGCTGGACTTCAGGCCTAAGGACAACTGCTCACACCATGGAGGCCACAGTGAGCACACTTGGGACAGCTCTGCACAGAGCACCAGCACATACAGAACCAGACAGCTCTGCCCAATACCACACTTGTCCATTCCAGTGTGCTCAAATCGCATGAAAAAGCGACAATTTAATCACTCAACAGCACCTGACCCTGAGCCACCACATTTCACACATGGGAAATAAGGAACTGCAGCAATGAGAACAAGTTGTAATCTACAAATAACCAGACAGGCTCAAAGATGGCCAAGGTCACAGCAGCCTGCTCTTGTCTCTCACTGACCAGAACGAGTTCTGCTATCTATTTACCATCAGCAAGTAATGCTCACACGTCACACAGGACTGCACGAAGTCGCTTGTTTTCACATCAAACTAGCCTGGACAGTACAGAACCTGAACATGTTTACTAGAAACAGATCTTGGAACTACAAGCTCCCCAAGAATGTGATCTTTAGATACAGCATGAGTCAGACATGATCACTGCACTAATTAACACTGATGCAGGACAATTTTAGAGTTTTATACTACTTGTCCAGATTGAGCTCCTTACTTCTAAATCATGGTGGTTGTTTTAACAACTAACACACAATTAACATCAGAATATGCTGTGGTGCCACATGCCCATTACAAAAGCTACACAACACTGCAAGTTTTAGTTTATCCTATGTTGACACCTCTGCCACATTGCCTTAAAAATCCAAACTGCTCCACTGAATAGTCACACCTAAGAAACAATTTCCCATCAGCAGTATCTACAACCTGCTCTCCAGTGCTCTGGCAAGAGATCTGCATGGCTCAGACCTGCTGGTATTACAACATCACTGAGGTCAGGAAAGACCTGTAAGCTCATTGAATCCAGGACTACCTGACACAGATTCTGCATCGAGGACCTCTCACAAACCGGCTGCAACATGACAGATACCAAACCTTCATCAATACAGCTTATGCACTGACTTTGCATTCCCCTCGTCAAACCTTCCCTTGCAATCCCACAGCACCATGCTGTCAACCCTGCAGCTTTTAGGAAAGGCTTCTCTGCTGGTTCAGACACGCCAGCACCACTCCAAATTCCTGTTAAAGCGCTGACTCAAGTCCGCATCCCTCACTGATGTTTCAGCTGAAGCACACTCACACATCACAAACCTGGTGTCTAAAGCCATACAGCCATGTTCTTTTGCTTCCAAATCCGGTTCTTCAAAAGGAATCCAGCAACTCCTTCCTTGGAAGGAAAGCTCAGTATTTAGGACCATTTTGCAAAATGCAGTGAACTGCTGACTGTTTTTTCCCAACAAGTAACTAGGTCTTAGTTTCTTCCTCCATTATCTTCACTAGCCAAGAGGCAGGTAGGTCAGCAGTCCCAACTGTGGCTCCTACGGCATTTCAACCATTGAGTTTTCAGGAAAATCCTTACCTGTCAAGCATGAGTACAATGTCTGAAATCCAAGGTGGCAGGCCACTGACTGCACTCAGCATGGACATCTGCATCCCACCACCGGGTACAAACTGAGCAAGACTAAACACAGCCAACCGAGCTTTGGTTTTATCAAAAATTAAAGCCACAAACATGGCTGGTGTGGAACCAGTCCATGGTGCCCACACCAGCATGGCTAGACAGCTTCCTCTCAAACACTGTTTTTAACCCACTGTCCACTTAGCTCTTTGCATGATTTCATCTCCCACACTCATCAATCAAGAGCAGCTTCCTCAAATCCATCCTGCAGACCCAGCCACCATCCCAGAGGCCACATTACCAAAATGAGACCCCAAGCACCTCAACAGCACTACACAACTTAAGCTACAACCAATTCAATACTAGAAGGTTTTGATTCTCTAACTGGGAGCCAGATGAGGTGAGAGATGAAGACCAGTCAGTACGTTCATGTCTGTGGAGACATGGGCTAAACCTTCAGAAGGGAAGGCCAGACTGATTCCTAGTTTTTTTATTCCCAATTACTGTAACACCTGCATTCGGGAAAAAAAACAGCTGAAGCCTTCCCCATGTTACATCCCAAAGGGAACAGCAGGTCTGCACCCATCACGGACCAGCAAACGCTGTGCAGGAACAGCAGTCACCTTCTGCAGGAGGTTTAACCAGGCTCTGAGAGACAAGGCATTAAAGGATGGCCTTTCTGGTGTAAACCAGCACTTATGGTCCCTACATCTGTGCTCCTTCAGTGGGGAGAGCGGTGCCGCAGGATGACCCAATTTACACCGCACTGAGCTCGCTGCCTGGAGACGCAGAGGGACGGCCATGGAGCAGGGCTTCCCCCCGCCCCGGCATCCCCGCTGCACGGGGCAGCTCAGGAGCCCGTCCATTCCCTGCAAAGGCACTAACGTCTCTGAGGCAGACCTGCCCGCCAAAAGATCGCACATTATGTTTAATCTCGTTAAAAACCGGTCTTGCGTTATCCGGGGAATGGCTTAAACGCCAACCACGGCCGATTCACAGTGGCAGAAGCGCCGCCGCCGCGGAGGCCAGGGCAGGCAGAGCCCCGGGGACCCCGCGGGCAGCCGGCGCCAGGGGCACGACAGCCCCCCGCCATCGCGTCCGCGGGGCCACCGGAGGGACCCCGGCCAGCGGCTGTCCGGAGGCGGGGG
>VZTI01004192.1:309111-350493 GCA_013397865.1 Struthidea cinerea
TCTTCATTTGGGACTCACTCAATGTCTCTGGGTCTCAGTTCTCCAGCACTAAAGGTCCAATAAATTGTTTGGGTTTTACCTGAAATTGCTGATTCACAGAAAGGATCTTTTTTAAGCTTTTGGCAACAAAATTTCCTTTCAAAATATTGCATTTTATGTTTTCCCTGTGGCACATATTTATTCAGCCCCCTCCTATGCAAGTGGAGCCACGGAGGTCATGGTGGAGACAGCGTGGTTCCCACTGCACATCCTGGTGCCAACGCTCTTAAGGGTGGCAGAGGGAAGGTCTGGGCACTGGAAACGAGCGTATCCACCTCCTTTCATCCACCCGGGACTGCCCAGTCCTCCTCACTCTCTCCATGCCACCCCGGACTGACCAGGCCAACGGAGGCACCGTGTGCCAAGCCTGCTCCTGGGATGCCCATGGCACCACCCCGGTGGCCCAGCCGTGGCTGTGATGGACGGACACAAGGATGCACAAAGCCCACATGGGCCAGAGGAGGGCAAGGACAAACTGGATGCTAGTGACAGCACATGTGACCTTGCCTGGCTCCCTGTCGTGCCTGGTGAGTTGCAGCAGGTACCCAAGAGCAATTTAAGTCCTTTCCACAATACTGCTGTTTAAAGCACCATGGAGCTCCCACCACCAGCAGCTGCTGCTGCGTCCCCTGGCCCCTGCAGACCTGGGAGCGATGGCACCTTTGGCTGGGAGCTCTCAGTCAAACCCAGCTCTGTTCTGCCCCCACGGTTGCTGCACATACACAGCTCTCCCCAGGATGTCACTGTCCCCCTGCCACCCCTCAGCGGGGACACCAAGGCTCTCACGCCAGTTCTGCTTCTGCCTTGTGGAGGTGCAGGGATATTTCTTCCTCATGGAAAGGGCAATGGAAGGAGGGAACAAAATTCAATGCAGACTGGGAGGCGAACACAACATCAAAGGCAAAGAGCCAGAGCCTGGATGCAGAACAACCCGAATTGCTGTTCCCACAGCAACCGGCACTCACCCCCTCGCCCCGGTGCCAGGCTGGCACCAACGCACCCACGTTTGCCAGGGGACCTGAGGGTGGCACCTCCAGCTCTGCCTTTTCCTTTTGAGCTGGATTACCCGCACGGCATGGCACGGCACCACACCAAACCCAGCCCAAGAGGGATTTTGGGTTGTCTGTTCCCATCCCAAGGCAGGAGCAGAGGGATGAGGTGGGCTTTCCAGCAGGTGCAGGCTATAGGTGCCACCACCTTTTGGGGGGTATTTTCTGAGTGGCCTCATGGCAGATGACTCTCCCACCGCCCTGGGCCTTGTCTGTGCATGGACCAAACATCCTGAAGAGCAATTTCAGAGAGCTCCAGCTTCTGTCGGCTGCTTCCAGTGAGCAGGAGCCGGACACTGGCTGCTCCATGCTGCTGTATGGGATTCCAGGGCTGCTGACCTGCTGACCCAGCTGTTTTTTGGCAAGTTGGAGCAGCTGTTTGCGAGGGGATCTGTTTCTAAAAGCCACAGCAATGCTGGTGGCTTCGCCCATGTCACAAAGCAGGGTGGAAGGGGTCTGGAAAGCCAACTGGGAGCACCCTGCCCCTGCAGGACAGGTCTGGGTACAGAGGTGCCAGCATGGAGCTGCAGTGTTGCAGGACAGAGGTGCTTTGGCAGGGAATGCTCTGGTACCCTGGGTGCCATGAGGGGATTTGGAGTTAAGGTGTTAAAAATGAAGCTCATCTCAGGACAAGCCCAGGTGGGCTTTCGGTCAGGAGGTCTGATGGACTCAGTGGAGCTGAGATGGTGCTGGGATTGGGAATGGGAAAAGCGGGCCTGGCAGTGGATGCATTGCCCATGGCCTCGGCAGCAAGCACTGGCCAGCCATGGAGCAAAGCCTGTGGAGCACTTCCTCATTCAGTGTCTGCTGCGGTGTCTCACCGAAATCACAGGGCAGGAGTCACGGGGCTTGGGAGCCCATCCCCCGGCTCCTCCTCCCTCCCTGACTCGGGACTTTGGGCTGTTTGCAAGTGGTGTTTCTCTTGCTCTGTTTGGGCAGAGCTTAACTGATGCCCACCCTGAACTGTTAACTCTTACCTGGGATATTCCTGGTGCTGGACTTCCTGATGAGGCAATCAGGGGCCTCTGACCCTATCCTATCCTATCCTATCCTATCCTATCCTATCCTATCCTATCCTATCCTATCCTATCCTATCCTATCCCCATCTACCCTGATTTAATCCCTTTCCCTTGTCATCTCTGTCCAGGACTTCCCTATCCTTTATAAACCCTCTGATCTTCCCCTTTTCCATGCCACGCTTGTGTGTGAATGCAGCTGGGAAAACATCCGTGTTCCTACAGTTTCTTCAGCTCCTGGGAATGGTGTGGAGAAAAGCTGGGGTTTTTCTGCCATCCTTTTCCTGAAATGCCCTCTCAGGGGTCTCTCTAGGACCACACACTGTGTGGGGCTGGTCTTCATCCTTCCTTCCACAGGGCTCCCATGCTGGCTCCCAGCACTCAGCTGGCAGCAGGGATCAGCCAGGGCTTCCCATGAGGAGGTTCTGCCCATGGTTTGAAAATAGCATATATTTGCTCTGGGTTGCCATAGTTACTGGTGGAAGTCGTGTGGCTCCTGCTGCTTGGTTGGGAGATTCTCTCCATTGTGGCATCATGGCCGGTTTCACCGTCACCCATGGAAAACGCAGGAATTTCTTGGGCCTCGGGTGGGTTCTGCATGGGATGCCCCTTTCCCCCCTGGCACCCTTCAGCAACCCGCAGGCTGCACCTGCAGTGCTGTCACAGATTTTCAGTCCCCAGTCACAGGGTTTGCATTTCTAGGAGGAGCCACTGTGGTTTTCCCAGCACAGAGCCTGTCCCTGCACTGCATCTAGGAGCTCTTGGAAGCAGACACTGAGAGCCAGCACACCAACCTCCCACCATACCCCACACCTGGTTTTTGGGAAGCTGCAAACGGGGGCCTGGGACAGCTGACATATCCTGGAGAGGCAATTTTGGAGACATGATGCTCGGTGAGACGGGGATGCAGCGTGGGAAGGATGCTTGGCAGCTGGGAGCCACGTGTGGGCTGTGCAGAGACACCCAGAGAAGCACAAACCCAGCGCTCGGGTTTGTCGGGCACTGGAGTCTCCCAGCCATGGGGTTTTCCTGCCAGAGGCTTGTGGGAGCAGGCAGTGTTTGTTATCCTCCGTGGCAGACACCACCCCACAGACAGAGCCTGCAGCCAGCCTGGGGTGCCTCTGGCACTCTCCTGCCTGTGGATGTTCTCCTGCTGCCCTGGGAGCTGCCCTGGGGACACGGGGAGAGGAGCATGTTGGGGACAGGACGTGGCAGGACAAATCCAGGCCCTGGGTGCCACAATCTTTTTGAGGATGGAGCTGCTGCCAGATGCTGAGAATAGGCAGCCACAGGGCACCAAGGAAGAAAAGGATGATTTTGGGTCATTACACTCAGTTTTGGGGAGAAAACCCAGGTTGGTGAGGGCAGAAACTTTCTGCTGCCTGGGTGGGAGCTGCTTCAGAACCATTTCTGCTCCCAATCTGTCCTTCGTCACTGAGCTGGGACAGTGCCACGGCTCTGCCCACACAACCTGCTTTTTCTCTGTGCTGCCAGCTCTCCCTTGGCCCGTGGACCTGGCAGGTGGGGAGGGAGATAAACCCTTGGCTGGCTGGCAGAACAGCACCTTCCTGCAGAGCTGCTGAGCACGAGGTGCTGAAGAACCGCTGCCCCGAGATGCACCAGGGCAGGAGTCTCTTCTCCCCTCCCTGCCTCCCTCCCTACCTTGCTCAGCTCGTATCAGTCCTCACTACCAATTAGCAAATTAAATCCAATCCCTCTGGCACTTCCCAGGTATTCCTACACAGCTGCTGTGCTTGTGGCTCCTCCAGCCTTGGCTCCTGCACCCTGACGGAGCATCACCTCTGGCATGCTGCCATGCCGTGCCTGCTGGCCTCTCCTCCGGGGTTCCCGTGCCTATGGACCCCTCAAGAAGTAGAGATGAGACTGAGAAGGCGCTGGTGCCAGTGGCAGCTCAGTGGCAGCTGTCTGGGAGCCCCTGAAGCTCCTGTCCTCTGCAGCTCACGGATGCAGTGTTACCCCCACCTCCCACCCCACTCCTGCACACATTCTCCGGTGGGCTTGACTAACACACTTAGAGAAGGATGTTTTTGGCTGGGTGAAGAAATTTGCCAAAACAGGGTCAGATTGTCCCCAGCAATTGTTCTCTGCATAGGTTGGGGCAGCAGTTTTTCTGCAGATGTACTTCTGGGTGTGGGTGCTGGCAGTGCCCCAGTCTCACTCTGCCCGGCCAGGGGGACCACGGGCGCTGTGCCCTGGCCCCCGGCAGCCCCCGTTAGTTCACAGTGGGGCAGGACATCCCACGGCCTCACCTCCCTGCCCCACTGTCGGGCAAAGCATGGGGCAGCCGGTGCCTTTCCTGGCCATGTCCGTGCTGCCCAGGATCGACCAGCCTAAATCGCTGTGGGTGAGTCAACTTAACCAGCACTCGGTTATCGCTTTGTTTGAGGAAAGACAAACTGAATGGCAGAAGGAATGTGTTTCCTTTGTTATGGTTATATCCCTCTCAGGCTGTTGTTTCCTTGCTCGGTTTGCTGTGGAAAGCCAAGCCCTGGCTGCCCCTGGAGCTGCTGCCGAGCAAAAAGGCACGAGACCTTTTTATTTTAACCGTAATTTTTGTGTTTCCAGGGTTTGGCGTCTCCCTTGCAGGCAGTTTCTCTCTCCTCCAACCCCCCTCTGTGAAACGTCCCGCCAGTGACGAGAGGACAGTTGGCTAATCATGGGGATGAGGTGACATCTGCTTATCGGAGCCCCGCCCGGGGCGGGCAGCCCGCGATACCCGCTGGCGGCTGCGGGCACCAGCGCCTGTTTTCCAAAAGCACGGGCACCTCCTCTGGAACGAGCATCTCGTTGGGAAGGAGCGAGACAAGAATGCAGGAAAGGCTGCGGCAGTGGGAGGGAGTTTCTGTTCCTCTTGGGCTGGACGAAATGCTCACCCAACCCCAAAATTCATATCCTGAGACCGGCTATGCTGGTCTGAGCTCTCCGGGTCTGCCCTATCTCTGGCTTCACGTGCTGCCTTCTCCTCTAGGCCTCTGGAGACCCAAGTGCCGGTGTCTGCAGCCAGGGACATACCCAGCCCCAGGAGATGGTATTTTAGAGCTGCCCTGGCAGGACAGAGAAGAAAAAACCGCAGATTTCCCCACCAGCCCAGCCCCAAGGCTGGGATTTGTCCGCCGAGGTGGCTGGGGCAGCTCTGCACACGCTGCAAAGGGGACTGAGCACTGAGTGTCTCCGGCCGCTGCAGCCAGGAGAAGTGGAGGCAGAGCCAGGCGGGACCCCCAGGGCTCTTACACCCCTCTGCTGTGTGCCAGAGGCTGACTGGGATTTCCTCTGCCCAGCTCATCATCGACCGCGGGTGTGGCATCCAACACCTCCATCGTGCCAGTCAAAGATGGCTTTATTCAGACCTATCCTAGCAAAGAGAACAGACCACAGGGAAATTCAGACACCCCCAAAGGTTCCAGTTCAAGTTTTCAGTAGAGTGAGGGGCAGCTGGTTACCTGCAGGTTCCTGCTGGCCAATTACATTTGTGTTATAGGTGCATCCCAGGCCTCAGCCCATGCCCACCACTGCTGGCAGGGGATGTGCTGCCCTCGGGGCTGAAATGCCCATGAAAGATGATGTTTGATAGGAGAAATTAGTGTGCCATGGACCTGCTCACCTCAATGCCACTAAAGCAGCAGATCTGCATCATGACCCCAGGGTTTCCAAAGCCCAGTCCTCTGCTTTCTAGTGCTTTTTAGGCTGCCCATCCATCATGGAATTGTTTAGGTTGGAAAAGACAGCTGAGATCATTTAGTACAAGCATTACCCTAGTTCGGCCAAGGCCACCACTAAACCATGTTCTCAAATACCCTAAGTCTACTTGCTTCTTGAACACTTTCAGAATAGTGATTCCATCACTACCTGGGCAGCTGTGCCAGGGCCTGACCACCCTTTCCATGGAGAAATTTTCCGAACATCCAGTGTGAGCCTCCCCTAACAGCACAACTTGAGGCCGTTCCCTCTCCTCCTGTCCCTGTTCCCTGGGAGCAGAGCCCGACCCCCACCAGCTGCCCCCTCCTGTCAGGGAGTTGTGCAGAGCCACAAGGTCCACCCTGAGCCTCCTTTTCTCCAGGCTGAGCCCCTTTCCCAGCTCCCTCAGCCTCTCCTGGGGCTCCAGCCCCTTCCCCAGCTCCGTTCCCTTCCCTGGACCTGCTCCAGCCCCACAGTGTCTTTTCTGTCATGAGGGGCCAGAAATGACCCCAGGACTGGAGGTGCCTCAGCAGTGTCCAGCACACGTCACTGCCCCGGGCGTGTGGCCACACCACGGCTGTTTCAGGCCAGGTGTCACTGGCCACTGTTGACCACAGGCAGCTGTCACAGGCTCTGCGGGCATTGTCTACTGCAGAGACAGCTTCAGTTTGGGCTCCTTGAGCGGCAGAGCCATGGCTGCATTAACCACTGAGTTTTGGAGAAGACACAGCCGAGATGGCAAAGTTCAGCGGCTGCAGATGAAAAGGGCAAGAGCGTTTGCAGATGACAAAAGATCATACAGGGATGTTGGCTCAGAAAAGGGGAAGAGGGAGAGGACACTCAGTGGAAAGATATGGGGGACATATGAAAACAATCAGTTCCTCTTTCGACCATATCCCCTAAGTACAGCACAGAAATTAAAGGGCAGCATATGTTGAACAGATTAAAAGAAGCTGATTTTATACATTTTATTTATTACTTCAGAAAGTTTAGGCATTGTTCAGAAAGCCAAAGGTAAGGACAGACATGGCACAAAGCCCAGGGGACACTGAAGGTGACAATCAAGCACTGTGTTTTCCAGCACTGCTTTGAGGGTTTAAAAAAACAAGAGGCTTTACAGCGGGCATAAAACCAGCTTTGTGATTCCTTTTGGGAGAGGGGGAAACACCATCACCTTTAGTCCCTGATGGAAACTGGAGACAGCTGGGATGAGTGCAGCCTCACGATGTCCTTGCAGCCTGGTCCTGCACTGGACTCCCCTCTCCCAAACACTCTCCTCTCCCTGGAGTGAGAAAGTGGCTGGACACTCTTGGCATGTGCTGGGAAAGGGAAGACACCTCCCTTCAACACGAGGGACTGTGATTAGATTGCAGCCCCATATCTAAGATCAGGACAGGGAGCCTTCACCCAGCCAAACATCTCAACCAAATCTCAGTTTGGTCCCTCCTCCATCTTCCCCCAGGATATGCAAGGCTCTGTCCTGACCCATCCCTCACACACAGCTGGCTCCAGGCTGGCTGAGCCCAGAGGCGAGGGATGGCCTGTGCAGTCCCAGCCTTTCCAAGGAACAGCCATTTCTTCCATCCAGAGATTTTTTCCCATCAGCTGACACAGTCAGGATCACACGGGGAAGCTGAGCTCAGGAACAGCTCGTTATTTCAGAATGCCTGTACATGTGTATTAGTAATATCTGCTGAGGCACTGGCTCACCCCAGCTACTGCTTGTTCCCTGGGCACTTCTCACCCTTGTGGTCCAGCCCTCCCTGCCCATTCCCATGCTTGCAGGAAGGCTCCCGAGTGCTGGAGCAGCCCCTGGATGGAGATCTCTGCACCTCACTGGGAGCCGCGGGCGCAGAGCTCCCGGCTGGGGCCGCGGGGGGGGAGGCGGCAGTTTGATGCACTGGATCTCACCAGGGAGCCCTGGGCACGGCAGGAAGGGCAGCAAGGAACATTTGGGATTGGGATATAGAGATTTTTGGCCCCCAGGGGCTTTCAGGACAGATCCATCCATGGTTGTTTTGGTGCCGGTGAGGGACCAGCAGCAGGGAGGATGGGCTCAGGAAAAGGTCCTTTGGAGAACACCAGGGTTGTTTGGGGCCAGGGCTCCTCAGGGGACAGTGGCTGGCTCCAGACATCAAGTGGGACCTGTTGGATAATCCCCATTTCTGCAGCCTTGGGAGAAGGGAGACCCTGATCCCATGCATAAGGAAGAACAGAGCTGGGCCCAGAGCCTTGGTGTGACCGGGGGACTGGCATCGCTGTGGCAGTGCCCGGGGCCACAAGGGCTCACTGTTGGACACGGCTGCTCCTGCGTGGCCCAGAGCAGTCTGTTTCTGCAGAAAACTGCCCAGAAATTCAAACCTTCCCTGTTTTCCCTCTTCCCTGTGCTTGCAGTGCAGCTCTCCTGCCTGGAGGGGGATGTTCATCATGTGCCTTTCATCATCCCTGGCAAATGGCTTTTCACACGGATTCCCATCCCTGGATTTCACATCACCGCCCTTCCGAAAACCTCCCAGGCTGGAGGCACACAGAGCCTGGGAAGGATGAGGACCTTGAGCAGCCATCTCCCAGGCTCTTGTAACCTCTACAAGTTCTCCTCTTCAGTAGGGTGCAGATTAAATATTAAACCCTTAAAACATTCCCTGCCTCAGAACACCAGCATAAAGGCAGGGCAGGAGCTGACTGGGGTGTACCCTTGTTGTGTGTACAAGGAAACACGGATCCAGCCGTGGCAAGCAGGCTCTGGCCGCCTGAGGGATGGACCACGGCAGAGGTCATGAGACGATTCAGGCCAAAAGCTTCTGCCTGGAGCGTGTTTGTGCTGGTTTGTGGGACGAGAGCCTGCCCTTTCACTTCCTCTGGGCAGCCCTGGACCCTCTTCTTTGCAAACAGCTCTCAGAACAGCCGAGGAGCTGGAACTGGTTCTGATCCAGAAAACAGGCCGAAGCAAACATCTGCTCCCACCAGCCAAAGGAGCAGCACATTTCCCTCCTAAATATGGGCTAGAAATGCTCCCCAAGAGGCCAGCCCGAGCTGGAGGCATCTCCAACACTGTCAGAGGGCTGAGCACAAGGCAGGCAGCTGGTCTGGAGAGGTGCTCCCACACTTCCTTGGAGAGCCCTAACTCGCCCCTGCCTCCACCTCAAGGCTCTGTCGTACACATTAATAAGATTTCCTCAGTGAGTCAGTTACTCCTCCTGTGGTTTCCACTTCTGCAATTTCAAAAATCTGTTCATGAGTCTGTTATTGCTCATTAGGGAAGAAAGCCATCCCGAGGAGACCCACACAGGATGGGTCTCAGGAATTCTGGGAGCTACGGCCCTGCAGTCCTTAAGTTGAACTCGGCTGAACTGCTGAGTTCAGTTTCCGAGCTGGAGGCACAACACACGGTGGGCTGCAAGGAAAGCCATGACTCTGGGAAATGCTTTGCCCCACAAGAGCACAGTACCCTGCAGGAGCTGTGGCTGGTGCTCTGGAGTGCAAGAAAAGCCTAATCAGCTTGAGAGAGGGGTTATGACTGTTGGTTAGGCAGATCCTTACAGGAGCATCCACAAGTATTTCTGTGAGCTGTGGAACTGCTGAAATCCATTTTCCTCTGGCTTTGTCTCAAGGGTGGGCAACTGGGGGGGATTCTGCTCCCCAGCAGGGCTCCAGCCCTGCCACAGCCCTTCCCTGTGGGAAGCAGTGCTGGAGTTCACTGTGTGGCGTTCTGTGAAACAGGCAGCCAAACCTGGGGAAATTCAGATCTCTGAGACACTGCTGCCTCTTTCCCCAATAACTTGCTTTGAGTGAGGCCATGGGGAAGTCCTGCAGCATTTTGGCTGTGGAGGCAGTGAGGAAGCCCAGTTCCAGCGTGCCCAAGGGTTACCCTGTTGTCCAGGTGAGGGGAGTGGGTGGCTGTGGAGTGCTGCACCACAGACACGCAGCTGCTTGTGGCAAAGCTCCGGGGGTGCCAAGGACTGATGCAGATGTACCCCTCCTGCCAGCTGGCTGCCAGAACCTGCACTGCAGGGCACCACAGCTCAGCAGGACCCTCACGGCCACTGGCCTTGTGCTGCTGGAGCTGGCAGAGCTATCCTCAGGCAGGGGTGATTTGCTGTGCAAGAAGTCCATGGATAAAATACCAGCCTGGATGTACACCTCGACCCAGCTCAGCAGTGACAGCTTGTGGAGCTTCAGCCCCAAACCTCCCTTAAACAAAACTGGACAAGTTGTTGCTCTGCAGGATTCACAGTGAGCTGCCAACCTCGTTTGAATTGTGGTCTTTCTTGGGCTTGAATTCAGAGCCTCATCAAGCCGAGTGTGCCAAGCATGGTGTACTCAGACCTCTGCAGCAAGTAAAGATGCAAAAGGGAAAAAAAAAAAAGTTCTGGGAGAGGGATTGGCTCCCTACAGCATAGCCAAGAGCTCCACAGAGTGAGGGGGCAAGAGTGGGTCTTCACATAAACCCAGAGAAGTTTAAGGAGGAGGATTTCACAGCACAAGGAGGACGCTTAAGGAAGAGGAATAGGCTGTGCCCCAGCCACCGCCAGCGGGAGAGTTCTGGCTGCAGCCAGCTGGGCTGCTGAGCTGGTGCAGCCAACGCCAGTGCTGCTCCGGAATGCTCACGGATCAAAAATGTGTACTCCCAGTCATTTATGGGACAGAGCATCACACGGACTGGGAGGATGAGGTACTGATCACTGGCTTGCTGGGCTTGCACTTTTCCCCACGGGTTTCCAGAGCTGGCTCCTTCATCTCATGGCTGAGGGATCAGGAGGATGAGCCCAGTCAGAAACCCCTCAGTCAATGGCACACAGAGGGCACAGCCATAACTCTGGAGGACATTTAACAATGGAAAGGGAGGTGACTCAACAGGCAGGCCATGGACTGAAGCTGTGTCAGCAATGGGAGGGTTCAGGGACAGGGCTGACAGTCCTGGTGCCTTATCTACCCTTGCCCAGTAGCAGCCAGCAGCAGGCTTGCAAAGCAGGAACAAACACGCTCCACTTTTCTCCAGCTGAAGTCTGGACCCAGCTCCACCCAAAAGCTGTTTGTGCGATCTGAAATCAGTCAGCAGCAGCCCATGGCACCAGAGCATAGCCAAGGAGTGGAGCCACGACCCTCCCAGTGGCTCAGGCACAGGCTCTGCAGCCCAAAGCAGTGCTTGGGAAGGGTGATAGCAGTGCAGGGCTAGAAACACCCAGTGAGGGGCTTGAAAAGGCAGGAAACCCTTGAAATTTGCTGCCAGAGGCAATGTTGTGTCACAGCTAGTTATAAAACATCTCTCAAGGAAGCAGGTGTCTCCGAGACATTTACATAAAAGCCTGTACAGATCCAGAAAAACAAGCACAACTGGCAAACATCAGGCTCTTCTCACGCTGCAGCAGCACAGCAAGACACAGCACAGCCTTCCTTTTCCAGCTCAGGCTCCTGCAGCTGCTACCAGCCCTGAGACACCATCCAGGACTTTGCCACCACCACGCTTTCCAGGCAGGACACCAAGCTTCTCCTGCCTGATGCAATCAAGCCCATTCCCCTCTCAGGTCTCAGTCACTGGGTTAACAGCAGCTGCGAGGTCCCAGAACAGCTGCCTGCACTGCTCAGCTCCTCACGGTCCCTCACTTACACCTTCCTGCTACTAAGCACTTCATGATTAAGTTTACAGCCTTTAAGGGAGTTGTAAAATTGTGATTTACGGTATTTAAGGCTCAGGTCACCTTTGGAAACCGTGCGAAGAAAGCCCTTTTGGATTGCAAGCAGGGATTTACGAGTGATGGAGGCACAGGAACAGGCTGAGAGGAACCTCTAGTGGTCATGGGCTTCCTGTGCAGCAAACCTCCTGGCAGTGCAGAGCTGGCCGGAGAATCATCTGGGAATTGTTTCTGCCAGCTCAGCAGTCCCTTTTCCACACTGCACTGCCTTAAACCACAGCCCTGCTCTTGGAAATGTACAGCAGCACGAGAAGGCCAGATTTGTGTATGAGGTGGATATAGTGTGGGGTGGGAGGTTTTTGGG
Organism: Struthidea cinerea; assembly: GCA_013397865.1. NCBI lineage: Eukaryota > Metazoa > Chordata > Aves > Passeriformes > Corcoracidae > Struthidea > Struthidea cinerea. Next base: position 320,909 of record VZTI01004192.1, read on the forward strand.
GGAAAAACCCAAATCCCTTCAGCCTGACAGCAGTTTGTTTAAATTCCCAAATTTAGTGGAATTCCACATTTTTCATTTACGTCCTTGGTCACTGCATGGTCTGATTGTGACTTACAGATGCTGGTGGCCAGAGGACACCCCTAAGCTCCATTTTAAACCTAGGCTGGGCTGGGGCAAACCATGCTCCCTGGCCCTGCGAAGGGAAGAAAGCGCATGTCGGAATTTGCCAGTCTAGAGACTTCACAGTCAGTTTGACACCTGATCTCAGGGGAAGTCTTGTGAGACCTGAAATGATCAGGAACCGTGTAACCACCTCACCGCAGCGAGAGTTCTGTCAGAGAACACATGCTCCAAGGTTTCTCTCGGTTTCAGGGTGCCTTTTGCTAGGAGCTCTACAGGAAGGAAAAGACCAGAACAAAGGACAAAGCCAGCAGCCTCCACAGTCAAATACCTTTAATATAGTCCAAGATTCTGCACAGTGACAAAAATATCATTGACGTAGGGCAGTGATTCCAAGATAGGGTAGAAAACCAACTCAGCAGCACATCACCACTCATCTGAAGAAAACATCACCCCAAATAGTACACGCACACTCAACCTGACTATGAATAGTCTGAAATTCATGACAGGGAGCTGCAGAACAGCCAGGTGCCCATGCCTCGGCTGTACCCAACAGCCTGACTCAGTGTCACTCGCAGGAGCTGAGCTCTCGCAGCGCCATGGTCGTGGGTCAGCTCCTGGCTGTGGCATCAGTGTCCCTATGGGCAGAGGAGATCACGCCCCACCAAAAATGAAAACGAATTTCCAAGGGCGAAGTACACTATTTCAATACACACACATGAGGAGCAGTTGATGGATCTGCACGTGGCACCCCTCTGTGGGTCACCACAGATCTCTGTTGGCATGGTTTAACTCTTCAAAGAACAGTACTGACTCCCACTCAATTTTGACTTCAGATATGTCACCAGAGAGCAAATGAGAGTTTTTCCCTTCCCTTTGCTAATTTACCTCTATTAACAGGAGGTTGATTAACGTGCTTCATCAGAAGGAGCATGCCAAAGTGCAGGAGCTGCAGGAAAGACAGCTCAGGTGCAGTGAAGTCTGTCCAGCCTGGCTGCAGCTGGATACAGTTCCCATGGCCTGCAAGCAGCTTGGTTACTATTTACAGTGAAGTCAGGTTTCTGATGTCAGGAGTTTCTAACTTGTTCTGCCTTCAAGGGATATGACAAAGCAAAAAGCAGCTTCTCAGGACAGCCCAGACGCTCTCACAGAACTGTGGTGGCCAAGGCCCAGCCCACAGCTCCCAGCCCAAGGCCCAGCCTGTGACTCTGGCACTCTCACTGCTGCCCGCAGGACCACAAGCAGGGACTACAGCCTACTTCAACAGTTGTTCAGAGCTGCAAGTGACAACCGACTAAAGCACTTCATGGCTGGAGTACTTGAGAAAACCACTTTCTGATAAGAGGTACCTTGTAGTCATTGTCTTCAAAACCAGCCTGTGGCCTCCACCTCAAGAGCTTTGCATGAAACAAAGGGTTTGAACCTTGATATACAGTTGGTCAGCAACAACCATGAACTGCACAGACAGGAAAAATGCCTCTTTGCTACTGGAAAGATGACCAAGTCAAAATGCTGTTCTTCTAAGGTGTCTCACAACCACAATGGGAATGATGCATGAGGATTTGCACATGACAAGGAATATCCATTTTTACTGAGCACAAGGATTGTGTGAAGTTGCTGCAGCTCCCTGGATTACTGCAGCTTCTTGCTCATCCAGGCTATTCCAGTTCAAACCACACAGACCAGTCCCACAGGGTGGCTGTGGCAGGGCAGTGCTTTATCAAGCCAAACCAATCCTGTGCCTGGTGTCCAGTACTGCTCCTTGGATTCTCACACTGATATCCTATGATGAGTTTCTGAGCAACCAGGAGTTATTTTGGATTCCAAACACCCAAATCACTATGAACCAGGAACAGAGCAGGGAAAGGAACATGTTTCTGAGGAATGTTTCTTAGATACAGCTTAAGACAAGGTATTGACATAGTGGCATTCGGCAGGGATGGGAGTGAAGAAATCCCATCACACTGCCAGGTGTAGCCAAGTTTTTGCAGATAAAATTTATTCATTTGGAGTAGAACATTACACTTCCCCCAAATCCTACCAACACACAGCTCCAGGGAATTTCTGACAACAATCTGGAAATTAATACTATTGTGTTTCTGACTGTTATTTGTTCCCAAGGGCACCTCCTCAGACAAGCTCAAAAGAGGAGACACAAACAAAACTGAAATTCCACCCACACTAAGGAAAACCTACACTTTTTGAATTTCTTCTGTCTGAGGAAGCTGGTGGGATACCTGCAAGGGCAAACTGACATGGGTGGCTTGGAAAAATAGGAGGCAGCATCAGCCAGTGTTTGCAAAAAGCCAGATAAGACTGAGTTCTTCCACATCAAAATACATCAGTATAACTGAATTACCTCTCACAGTTCAATCAAGCTTATGGTAAACCTGTGAGAAGACAACTGGGCAGAACTCCCAGGGTGGGAAGGAGGAAAACTTGGGAGGCCCAGTGCTGACTCTCAGACAGGGTGAGAGAATCCATTGCAAATACAAACGGTGCAAAAGACACCTTAAATTGTTCTGCACATAGGCTAATTTTTCAAAGAGTTATTTTGACAAAAATTCAAAATAGCACCTTAAACAGCAAATCTTATTTTTGCTGAGTTTGTTCATGTACTCTGCAAGAGACAACTCTTTACCAAGCCATGAGGTACTGTCAAGGCTGGCAAGCTGGACAAGCCAACATGACCAAAACCTCACCTCTGACCTCTGAATATGAATGTGACCCTGCCCAGCCTAGCTTTTTACATTATTAATTCTTTTTTTCTTTTTATTGAACTTCAAGCTTAAGTAGCAATAACATTAAGTAGCAATCCCACTCTACAGCAATTTTTTAGATTGAACTGTTTAGAAAATCAGCAATTTCTCTTTCCCTTCATTTTTCCTGTTGTGATAAATCTTACTAGTGAGTTACTCAGTGAAGCTTTGAGCATCCTGTTGTATGCTCTGGACTACTCATTGATGTTTATGTATTTGTGCTTCATGTGGGAGAAGTTCCACAACAGATAGTGCAATTTTTGGATAAAGACACTGGGGAATTGCCTCCAGACATCACATGCCACAGGGCATGCCTGCAGAGAAGGCAGGCACGCTCAGGAATGAGCAAAGCCTCTTTGCATCACCCAAACCCTACCACAATATACAGGAATGAAACTGTTACCTTCTCATGAGGGATCTCATCACTGGGAAGACATCTGGAGAAACAGTGTTGCCTCCAGTTCTCCCGGGAAACTCATTTACTCCCAGATTTCCCTCCAGCCTTCCTTTCTTCACTTGTGGGGAGAGGATTAAGTTCCAGTTATCACCATGTCTAATTCCCCAAACACACAGGGATATCAGCACAGTTATTTTCAGATTTAAAGCTTCATTTCAGCTCCCAGGAAAGATGAGGAAAGGAATATTTCTGAGCACTGCAGATACTCTCTGGCTCTCAGCTGCCTGACACAGGGAGTCACTCTGAAGTCATCATTCTGATATGGAATAGGAATGTAAACAAAATCAAGACTTGGGAGATAACACCATCCAGCTTGGATGCCTTTCTCAGAGGCAGACTGCTCAAACAAATGCAACTGGAACGTGTCAAAGGTTTTGTATAAGAAGATCAACAATCATGGTTCTGGTGTGAATGAAGAGCTTCATAACTTAATGATACTGATTTGTCTGCACAAAGTCTGCTCATAGGAGAGCAGTGATTTTATGAACTACTGTTCTATGTCAAATCTGAGGTCACTAGTGTTCCCTGTGAGCAGACATTTGATGTTCCTGGCTCAGGCCAGGTACTGGTGCCAGTGGCTCAGAGCTCTGCAGCACAGCTCAGCCAGGGCCGTGCCTCCGAGGGGCTGCGGACTCAAACCTATCCCATGACTGGGACCTGTATCCATCTAGCATGGGTCTGAACTCATGGCATTTTCATTTTTACCAACAGTCCCTGAATACAGATCTCTAGAGGTAAAGGGACAAGGAGTTAACCAGATACATTTCTTCACCTTGACCCGTCTTAAATAAAATAAGAGTAAACAACTAGGCCTGCATCTGAGTGCACCACTTAGGAATGACTTGCAGCACTGAGCCCAGCAGAAAGGATGTTCTAACTTAGCTCCTGCATTGGAATTTACCTTGGGAATCCTTGGACAACTGAAAAACTAGTTGATTAATGACAATCACATCAACCATTCATGGTGTCCCTGAAGCCCCACACCTCCAGGATGGAGATCTGGAAGCTTTCAGAGCACAGTGGCTGGTTATTGAAAGTGTTGCAGTGGCTGGTTCTCCCATGGTTCAGATCTGCATCGAGGTACAGAGCCTGGCCATCACCACCTCCTGGGAAGAGACAAAGACAGGGTGATGATGTCTCTGCATTTCTTGTCATGGGAAACAGCGATACAAAGACTTTAGTGCCTGCTGTCTTCAGGTGTAACAGTATGTGATCAAATGTATAGGTTTTGAATGATAATATCAGAACTGGATGATTTCTTTTCATAATAATAAAGAAAAGTAATGCAACTCAGTAAGAACAAAAACTACCTGCATTTAAGACTTGTATTTTGGTGCTGGAGGATGTTGGAAGTTAAAACTGCCAATTTTCCCTCGAGTAAAGGAAAAACAAATAATTCTGTTAGCAGTCAAAAATCAAAGCTGGGAGAAGAACAAGATCAGTAAGTAACAGCACTGGCTTGGTCTTCTAAATCACTATAAAATACATAAGAGTTAAAAGCATTTTAGTCATGTGTGGGTCTTTGTCGAGGTTCACAAAGATCTCAGAAAATGCAGAGAAGTGAAAATAAAGTAAGACAGAAGTGTGTTAGGAGAACAAAAAGGAAGATTCCCTATTGCTTACTGGGCAACCATCAAAGAACAGTTACTAATGCCATGTGAAGAATCAAAAGGGTGGGAATTCTGGCCCACAGCTGGAGCTGTGTACAACATTCACTTCTATGTCTCTACTACCCAAGCCTGTATGTCTCCTATTACCACCCACAGTGCAGTAAATATAAGTGACTCCCTTACCTAAGGCTGAGAGGAGGACCTGGTGGGACACATGACACTCTACACCTCCCTGAAAGGAGGGTGGAACCTGGTGGGCGTTGGGCTCTGCTCCCAGGGAACAAGTGACAGGACAAGAGGAAAATGCCTCAACCACCAGGAAAGATTTAGGTTGGATATTGGGAAGATTTCTGCACTGAAAGGGTGGCCAGGCATTGGAACAGGCTGCCCAGGGCAGTGTTGGAGTCACCATCCCCGGAAGTGTTCAAAAACCACGCAGATGTGGCACCGGGGGACATGGTTTAGTGGTGGCCTTGGGAGTTCTGGGGTAATGGTTGGACTCGATAGTCTTAGAGGGCTTTTCCAACCTAAACAATTCCATGATTTTATGGAATTAGAGCACATGCTGCTAAGTGGGAAATTAGCCAACACTTGACATTACAGAGGAAATTATAGGCCAGTTGCTCTCCTAACAAGTGTCAAGTAAAGATTTTTGGGAAAATGACAACTATGATTTTAGATCTGTTCCTTGTAAATCCCATTTAGGTGACAACTTTACTAAGCAGACTTCTGCCAAAGTCAGCAGCACCACAGATCCGATAAAGTTCCTGGAGAATTAACATGTTTTATAGTTTACTCTGTGTTTCAAAAGTTTCGATGCAAAGTAAGCTCCTTTTTGAGAACTACTTCTCGTCGTGAGTTAGGCAGCATGAAGGAATAGCTGTGCATAAAGCCATGAGTTACTCTCTTCTCTAAAACACTTGTATGCAAGTTTTCCCACAGAAAATTTTGGCTGGGAAATGATGTCAGGTTTTGGGCAATTCTATCTCTACCTGTAGTGATACTGAAATACATAAAGGGGTCAGGTGTATTTACCATGTATCTAAGGTGGACAGGAAGAGCTGGGTAGGATCTGTGCTCGAATTCTCACACTGACTCACCTACAATGATGCACTCGCTGCTGCCAGCCATGAACATGGAGGCTGTTTTGGAAGGCAAGTTGAAGTGCCGAGCTGCTAAGAAGGGAGAAAGGCGATCTGAGGGGTCTGAGGGGATGCTGCTGGAGGAAAGGGTGCTGGAAGCTGGTTGGGTGTGGTTTTCTGTCTCTGACCCAGTCGAGGCTAGTTCTGGGTGCTTTATTATCACCCACTCATAGCGTTCCACTTCTGGCTGCAGCTGCAGAGAGGCAGAGAAGGGCAGAGCTGATGTCAGTGCACACACACTACACAGAGCTCTGCTCAGAAAAGAACATTCCAGCCCCTCAGTCTCCACCTGCACAGTCAGCACTAAAGACTGGATCACCCCGTCTTTTAGGCCTGATGTTATACCCTTTATTCCTCTGCTTTTTAGGTGGTTGAAGAAACGATGCAATAATTTCTTAGTTAACTTATTACATCTCTCATCTCTACATCATCTCTCTCTACAACTGCGTAAAAGGAGGGTGGAGCCAGTTGGGGTCAGGCTCTGCTCCCAGTTAACAAGAGATAGACGAGGAAATGGCTTCAAGTTGTGCCTGGAAAGGTTTAGAGTGGATATTGTGAAAATTTCTGCACTGAAATGGTTGTCAGGTGCCCAGGGAAGGGGCAGACTGACCATCTGCACTGGTTTTGCACGGCCTGGTTTTTGGTAGTGGGGGGGCCACAGAGGTGGCTTCTGTGAGAAGCTGCTGGAAGCCTCCACCATGTCCGGCAGAGTCAGTCCCTGATGGCTCTGAAGGTGGACATGGACTTGGCCATGGCCAAGGCTGGGCCAGGCAGAGATGATGGTAATGCCTCTGTGATAATGGAGGGGGAGGAGGTGCTCCAGGCGCCGGAGCCGAGATTCCTCTGCAGGCTGTGGTGATGACCATGGAAACAGCTGTGCCCCTGCAGCCCCTGGGGATCCCGGGGGGATGCCGAGATCCACCCGCAGCCCCTGGGGATCCCGGGGGGATGCCGAGATCCACCCGCAGCCCGTGGGGATCCACGGGGGATGCAGAGATCCACCCGCAGCCCCTGGGGGAGGTGCCCACGCCGGAGCGGGTGGATGCCTGGAGGAGGCTGTGATCCAGTGGGAGACCCGGTGCAGAGAGGGGCCCTGCTCCCAGGCTGGAGCAGCCTGTCCTTGAAGAACTGACCCCATGGAAGAGTGACCCACGCCGCNGCTGTCAGTGGGAAGGAGGGAGGGGCTGGAGGGGGAAAAGGTGTTTTAAGGGCTTATTTCACTTCTCATTATCCTCCTCTGATTTTGTTAATAATAAATTTGCTTTGTTAATTTCACTAAGGTGAACCTGTTTTGCCATTGGAGTGTTCTTTCCCAGTCCTTATCTCAACTCATGAACCCGTTGTTAAATTTTCTCTTCTCTGCCGAGCTGTAGCAGGGGAGGGTGAGTGAGCGGCTTTCGTGGCGTTTGGCCAGTGACAAACCATGACACCATCCTTAGAAGTGTTCAAAAAAATGTGTGGATGTGGCACCTGGGGACATAGTTTACTAGTGAACACGATGGTAGTGCTGGGTTGGTGATTGGATGTCACGATCTTAAACGTCTTTTCCAACCTTGATGATTCTATGATTTTTTTTTAAGAAAATGTTCAGTGCAAGGGGAGAAAGAGTCACCACAAAACTTAAAAGTAAAGCTTTTCCTCCATATTAAGAGTTCATTAAGATTTATAAATTAGGAAGGCATGTAATCCAGCCTCTTTAAGTGGAAGGGAGGTGACAGTTAACCAGTACAGTGGTTCTGTCTTGGTATTGGGCAGCAACAACAAATTTTTACTCACCCTAAACACAAAGCACTCCCCAGTTCCAAAGAAACTCAGCTTGTTCCCTCCTCGCCGGCGCTCGCTCCAGTCAGTGGACAGGTAAGCCCCACAGACCTGGTACAGACAGCACAGTCAGGCTTCTTGTTGAAGGAGAAAGTGGGTTAAACCCACTGATCTTGACATTTCAGAGGCCAACACTGCAGGCTTTAGTTTAGTTTGAGTTTCAGAGTCTCTAGATCAGTGGATTAAAGCAGCACAAGTACTTATATCTAAAGACAGATTTAAAGTGCTTTAATCCACCAGTGGTTACCTCCAAATCCTAAGAGTGTCATGAATTATTTCATACCTCTGATGCCTTAAGGGAGAAATTTTCTAACACAACCCCAAGTACCAAAGCATAGATCACTGCAGGCCTGTACAGCCTGACTCCCACTCCCTCATTTTGGCATCCAAAGCAGCAGTGTTGTCCCAAGTTACAGTGTGAGTACCTCTGCCTGAACACTTTTTGGTCAAACAGTGCCCTTGGTGGCTCTCTTACACTTCAAAGTGTAGGTTAAAGCCAGCTTAGCTAAGCCGATGCTGAACTAGCTCAGATATTTAGAGCAGCCACTCAAACCACACGGGGGCCACTAGTCCCCAGTAAAGAGAAGCACCCTCCGAGGGTTGAGCTGGTCTCTGGAGCCTTCTGTTTGCACAGAATTTTTTGCTATCAGCAATATACATCCCTGCCAAGTGCACACAGAGGAAACAATGAAGCTCCAAGAGTGGCATGAAAGCATTTGTGCTTCTTTTCCCACAGAAACTAGAAAAACAATTAGGATTATACAGAATTGTTCTAAGGTACATTTGCTGATTAGCCTCCATGAGCATTACAAGCAGAGCTCCTAGGACAAAATTACTGAACATCAGATTTGTTTTGTATAGATAAATCGTATTTAGATTTAAATCTAAATTTAGATTTAGAATTAAATCTAAATGACCCAGAAGTCCATTTGATGTGATATGCCTGATGGGTATGAGAGGCAGAAAATCAGAAGGCAAATTTTCTTCATTCTAAAAGTTAATTATAGATATACGAATAAAGGATGAACAACCCTTTGCAAAAACCCTCCAAATCCATAAGCATGAAACAAAACCCCCCATATTTTTCTCCTATTTTTTTTTTTTTTTGCTAATACAGGCTTTTGAGGGGTAAGAAACAAACCATCTTATAAAAACCAGAATCCCTTATAAAGCCAGACTTTTGACAGGCTCCGAGACAAGAAGCAAAATAATTGTTCCCCCCTCTACCCTGTAGACAGCAGGGGCATTCTATAAGCCACTGGCATCTCAACACAGGCCTGAATGGCCAGAAACCACATGCAGAACTATGAAATGGCCCAGAGGGTGAGCATTAGGTAGATGTAAATAAGAGCAGGCACGGGCTTGTCCATGGACAGTCATTCTGCAGAGATACAGGCAGGAATAAAGCCCACAGGCTGCAATAACAGCTTAATGTTATATACAGAACATATATACAGAATATTTGGAAGTCATGTACAGTGGCATAGACAGCAACACCATTACAGGAAGCTCCTGTGTGCTCTCCTGAGAAGGTTCTGGGAAGACTTCTTGTTTTATGTATTAATTTTTTAAACAAGCACGCTGCTGTTTTCACATTACGCTGTCCAATATTGTCACACACACAGGAGCAGAAATAAGGCACCTGTGTGTACTCCTCCTCAGGTTCTCAGAGCTTCCTTGGCTTATTTTTTTCGCAATCAAGAATGAGATGAAGCTAAGGCTTTTGTTTTCACATCACGTAGTTCAACGTTATTCATACCATTTAAATTCTGCTACTTTCGCTCCTCATATCCTTGAGAAAATGAAAATATCTTCTATGAATCATAACTTTAGCACAATTCCACTCTGTCCCTCTGATTCTGCATTTCAGAGTCTGTCCAAGAGCAAAATAAGCTACTCTAGTCCATCACCCCACACTACTTGCAAGAGCAAAAGCAGTTAACCAAGACCTGGTTTGCAAGGTCTACCCAAGAAGGCGTAGTCCTATAACCAACAAATAGAATAATTTAAAGCATGGATTCTTAAAAACCAAAGCCAAACCTTGCTTATTCATTTTACTGTAAACAGCTGTGTGTTGCAATACAGCATTACACACTGCCCAAACCCCAATTTAATCACTTGTCTTTCACCTCACTCACCTCTTTTGCTGTTGTCTTGATGAGGAGCAGAGTTGGTTCATGTCCCTCGCTGTGGGAATAGAACCTGAAGTGCAGAGCACAAAGAAGTGAGCACTTGACTGCCACCAGCTGCAGCTCCTTCCCTCATAACGTCAGGCAACGCCTCCTCCTCCAACTGATGCCATGGCAAAAAACCATCTGAAGGCTAAGAATATTCCTGCAAATACTTTCTACAGTCCATGTGAATAATACAGCTGAGTGTAAATGAATACTATCAAGCAGTTGTTCTCTACCCAGTCCCCTGTACAGTTTATGCCTGAAGAATAACTAGAAGCTTACCTAGATCAACTGCAGCACTTTACAGCATCTTGAATTAAAACAACCTAAAGGATTGTGAACAACCTAGAGGACTGATGGCTGTGTCTAAAGGGCTTTAGGTGTTCATGGATATTAATTGTGATGCATTCTCTTTGTTTGCTTTTGCTCTTCCTCATAGGCACATGAAGCTGGGAGTGACCTGCTCTCCCAGCCTCAGTACCTCAGCTGCTGATGGCACAGTTATTTTTAGGAGTTACAGGGCTATAGTCTTCTATAGCCTGTCCTTCAAGAGCAAGGACAACTCATATCTAGTTTATCTCATTTAAAAAATAAAACCAATCAGATTCATAGGTAATTTCCAGTTTCCAGTTCTCTTCCTCCTTGCACCAATTTGAATGTGTTTATCTACCAAAAGTGCCTGCAGAGCAGCCACTGAGTTAAACCATCCAAACCCTTAAAGAACCAGACTCAGACCAGCAGAATCTGTGGACTGATCCAAGTTTGACTTTTCCAATTGATCTTGAACAGTTTAAAATATTCTGGCATAGGAAATACCCCAGTCAAATACTGTAGGCAACAGGAATTTGTCACATTGATATTCCATCGTTAATCATATTCAGATCAAGTTCTGACAAGGCATTTTTGCTGTGTCATTAGATAAATACTGTCCTTTGTCTGTCCTTTTGGTCAACCCAGTATACACTTCACCAGTTGCTCTTTTCTGCCCTACAGCAGAGAAGAGAGAGGAAGGTTTTCCTTACCTGCTCAGACTACAGCCATGTTCCAAGGTGGTGAAAAGCAGGAGGGGCTGGCACAGTGCAAATCGCTCTGGGATCCATGACCAGATATCCCGCATCTCCTTCACACTGACAATTTCTGACTTGAAGTTCTCAGCATGAACTGCCAAGTGCACATTCTGCCTGAGAAATACAATACAAAACATTGAGAAGCAATAATTTAACAAGTTTTGGATTACTGAACTGAAACATGAGAAGACAGCTGAACACTAACAGATTCCAATAGATAAATTATTGGTCAAAGCTCCAGCCCATGGGATTAGATGGCCATGACCTAGTGAAGGTAAAAAACTACTACAATTTAACATCATACTCAGAGGCAGAGATCTGGCTTGACTGAAATACCTGTTCCTCTGTATGGCAGCTGTGGCCTGCACCTTTACACACAGAGAACACAACACTGAGCCACTAAAAATGACCACGGCCTTATATTTGCTGTGTGACAGTCTCGCTGGCTGTAAGGACAGAGAACAGAACACCTAAACAAACAGCCAGGACCTGAGAAGAAGGGGTAGTATTTTTTGTGCCTCTGAGGTCCTGCCGTATCATGGGATTAGAGAATTCCTAAACCCCTCAGAAACTTTAGAGGAATCAGTATTACCAGGGTAAGCAATTTTAAGCCGAGGCAAATATTTGAAGCTTTTGAGAAGTTCCACCTCTTGGGAAGATGTCATTACCAATGACTTCCACTTCATTAAGAACCAAAAATGTTCCTGGGATCATGGTTACAGATAGCCTGAGAACATTAAGGAATGCTAGACATTGACACTGGGAAGGAAATCCCTGTATCCCCCAGAAGGATTATAAATTATAAGGATTGATTCATGGCTTTTAAACACTTGAAGGTAAGAATTATCACCACCTTAACCAGCCCTCATTTCTCAGATTAAACAAGCACACAAACCCAGAGCCTGGGGATTAAATGTTATTTGCTTCCACAGCCTATGTTAAATGCTTAAAATGCAATGGTGACAGCCAAGGACACAGAATCTACACAAGCCACTGAATTACTGGGCAGCCAGGTGTTAAATAAAGCTTTATCACTTTGCTCTGCATGCAAGGGTTTGAGTGCAATTATTTGCCTGTTGCTGATGCGTTTGTTTTGACAATTACACATTTCTCTCAGTCTCATGATCATGAAGAGGCCCTCAATACTGTACATCTGCATGGATCTGGATAGCTTAGCTCACTCCCTAAAACACACAAAATATATAATTTTTTTATTTTTCATGCTCCTAGTACCAAAAAATCAGCAGCATTTGCACCGCACTGCAGAGCAGTGCTTGCTTGGAGACACTGGGAACTGCTTTCTGGAGTTCACTGTAGGTGCTTCAGTGTCAGCATTTCGAATGAAGTGACTCCTTTAGGTCATTGCAAAAAACGACTAAAAGTACTGCTTATTTTAGCCAAATGAATGAAATCAGTCTCTGCATGGCTACCCTCAATTATTTAATGCAAGGAACTTCTGTGGGTACCTATTTAAGCAAGCTGTAACTATTTATGGGTTTTAAAACTTAAGAGTGTCACTGACTAGGGAAATTATTTGTACTTTTAAACACATCAATCTGAGGCAAAGGAGAGATCCATCGAAACAAAGTATGAGCCAAGCCTTGAACCCCCAAGTCCAGCATCTTACTTTAGGTCTCACCCTCTGTGTTCTGTCAGGTCTGCAGCTAAAACTGGTGTCACTATGGAACAGAGCTGAGAGACAAAGCCTTGATTTCAGTTCAGCAGAAATTAAGATTCCTTCCCCCCCCCCCCCCACCCCAAGGAATTAAAAATTATTCAGGGCAGTCAACTGTTTATTAGAATGAATTTCCAGCAGAAAAGCAATGATGATAAATAGGCTAAGAGTTAATAATGAATATCAAAACAGGTTTAAATTTACACTTCAAGCAAGCCTCAGAATTATTTGTATACCTGGTCTGTACATTTTTCACACTTCTGTGAGCTGTTTGGGTAACTAAACTTCAGTTATTTTTTCTAAAAGGTTCTCACACTCAGGGTATCTTTGCTTTTGCCTTTGTTCCTTCTCCTGGCTACTCTGAACTGCTGATTTACAGACTTTCCTACCCAAACCCCACTCAAAGCCTGTGCTCAGCAGCATTCTGAACACATCCCTTTCAGTACCCTGTGACTTCCTACAACTCTTCCATGCAGGTAGAATATCACCTTTTCAAACAGATCTCTCTGGTTTACTAGAAAGCATTTACCACTGTACTGGCCATTTAAAACTGAAGCACGCATACAGGTCCTGCCCTTTGAATATCATGGTAAATCATTTTATATTTAATGGCACCATCTACTTAAACCAAGGAATGTGGCCAAAGAATGTGAAACAAAATGACCTGCTATTTCCCAGTAACAAATCATAGTTGTACATGGCTGAGACAGAAACCTGACCCTGTGTTGAGAAGTGTCCACATACAGCCTGCACCTATCAAACCAAACTCCACGCTGCTGAGCAAAAATATAACTTTTTTTGGGGGGATTCCAGAAAATTGCAACTAGTTACAAGTATCTAATCTGTATTAATTATCTTATTTTTGACAGTATTTATCTAATGACACTGAAAATCATCTCCTTCAGTTTGGCAGTTGCTTTTCAAAGTAGTAAATGAGTGAAAATGAAGAGAACCCAAGTGTGCTAAGAAAAAACCCAAACGTTTTGGTTTATATTCATTGAGAAAAATTAAGTTTAGCCTTCACCACTCCACTCCTTTCAGGGTCATCTGTGAAAACACTGTAGCTTGATGGAACAGTAAATTTGGACAGCATTAAAGTGTACCACCAGAACTGAACAAATTCAGAAGATTTTACCCTGCATTAGCGTTTTCCTCGGTTACCGGGATCAGCATGACAACTTTCTCTTGATTGCTGATGTTGGAAACACTTGTTCAACTGCTACTATTCCAAGAAATTAGATTTGAAAATCAGCACAATTAATGTTTAATAAAGCTCCACTTGCTAATTTCACAGGAACGTCGTTTTTCCAGCTATATCATTAATACAATGTGCTTCAGAGACCTCAAAGTTCCCAAAGGTAAAGTCAAGGCTGGGGTCGTGCAGCAGCAGCTGTCACAGTGAATGTGCCCTGTATTATTCAAAAAACAACAAATACCCAACTCCAAAGATTACTCATTGAATTACATCTTCCTGCTCTACTCTGGCTTGGGTCAAATCTTAGACGAGATCCATCATCTTTAAAATCCATTATAATTTCAGTGAGGGCATAATTGTGTGGTAAAAGGAGATTTCCTTTTCAGTCATAAATAGCAATATAAGTAATTTATGGTATATAAACCTGAAACCTAATCCTGTGTCCAGATCAGTGTCAACAGACACCCTCTATCTCCCTAAGTCCCCTCAAACCCACACTGCTTCCTAGCATAAATCAAGGCTTTCTGCTGCTTTCAGAACAGCCTAACTGCAGTAAAATAATACACAGATGCTGAAGATTTGCTTGACTGGGATTAAGAGCCTGATGATTTATTAGAGGTAAAATCCTCAACACAGAAGTTACGGTATGAAACATGCTTTGCTAAGTCTCTTAAGATGTTCTTTCAAAGATGAAAACATGAGGAAGTTAATTCCAACGTTGATTTTATAAATTTGTACAAATATTAGCGTGCATCACTCACTAAAGTTAACTCAGGGCACCTGCAGCAAGGCCAGAGGATTCTCAAAGGCATGAATTCAAACCCAAACATCTGTGGTATTTAATACTCACAGGGCAGCCTTTCTCTTTCCAAGTTCTCTGCTTATCAGGTATCACAATCCACTCACTGGGTTTTGTAATTTAAGATTTACTTTTCAGGCCAAGACTTGATAAATTACTTCATTAACCACTAATGCTCTATGGCTGAGTAACTCTGACCTCCTTGACACAGAAAAAAAAGTCTTGTCGCCTCGACTCTAAAAAACCCTTACCTACTTAAAAATAAACATAGTCTACTATGAATAGAGACAGGTCACTTCTGGCAGTGTGCCAAGCTGGGGTCAGTCCAAAATCTTTCCAATTAACTGCAGAAAGCTGCCAAAGAAGATAAAAAGTTGACTGTTTCACATCTAATGCAACAGCATATACCAGATTTGGAGGTGGGATGATACATAACAGCTCTTCTGAGCTGCTATTTCAGATGTTTTAAAAAAATTACACTTTATCTTCCAGAGTAGAAAGGACCCTTGTTATAATGGCCCTTTACAGCCATAACCATAATCCCACCATGTACAGTACTCTTTCCCACTCTGGAAAACACAGGTGTATTGCTGTCTGAAGTGCTGTGCTGACTCCTTGGGCCCACTACCCCTTCTCTTACAGCTTTGTAGGTGCTGTGAACTAACTTTGCAGGAGGGTATTCAGGAGATGTGGCACAGCAACCGGGTGCTCCAACTGCTGCCCTGCCTGCCCCAACGCTAGGAATATGTGACGGCCTTGGAAAAAATAACAAGCCAAAGACAGCAGGAATAAGCAAAGTGCAAAGACTCAAGTATTTTAACCTACCTTTTGGGAGGTGCAAGACTGCAAACAGGAGGGGTGCAGTGGAGGTGGAATGGACAGAAGGAGAACGTACAAGGAGAAAGACAAAAAAGATAGAAAAGATCAGTGACTTCCTACATCCATGACAAAGTGAGTGAAAGAAGCCTGGAGAGAAACAAAGCAAGGTTTGATTTGAGTCACCAAGCACTAAAAAACAATCAGACAGGTTAAAACATTTGTATTTCTATTCTTCCCCCTTTTTTGTTATGTGATGGGAAAACAAACTATCTTCTCCTTGCACAGGCCAAACACAACTGGAGAAGAGAACTCACTGGCATCCCATGGAGCCCTGGAGAACAGCTCACTTCTCCTGCACTTCCATCTGCCCACACTGGGACCCAAACCGAGCCGAGCTCCCAGCAGCACCATGCCTGGGGACACTGAGAAATTTCAGTGGGTTTACAAAGGTAGCCAAGAGAGGATGAAAGGTTTTCAGTAGCAACTCTGCCTGGCATAGAAGTAACTACTGGCTTTATTTGGGTATATTACTGTATTTTTTGCCTTCAAAGCATCACTGTCGTGAGTGAGAATCTCTCTGCAACATTTAACACAGCAGGAGCTTTTGGAGTGTCTGTGGTTGGTTGATCTATGTTTTCTTTTTCTTTGGTTTATTTAAATTATTTTTTAAATCCTTTTTTATTTACAGCTCTCATTCTGTTTTAAAGAATATACTCAGGATATTACAACTCTCCTGAACTTCCTAACAGGAAGAAAAGACACAATGGGGGAGTCAATATTTTGTTACAAGTCTAAATACAATGAACTGTCCCCAGTGTGGCAATCCAGTGGCTAAAGGCCCTGAAATATTTGAGACTGACAGAAAAGTGCTGAAGCCGATTGTAAACCAAGCTGTGAGTCTAAAAAATTAACCCCTGGAAGAGACCGGGGGGAGCTTTACATGTATGTAGACACATGAGGGAGGTTCAGCTAACATTTATGTTATCTTTTAGGCTGAAATGTACTGAGTATGTATTGCCATGCCATGCAGTGGTATCTGTTTGCAATTACTCTAACTCAGCAATGCAGTTGGCTGGAAGATCCTACTACATCAGTGGAGATTTAGAGAAAATGAGACTGTGCCTCTAGAATATCAAGTTCTAGATATCACACTCCCTGACCCAGGGGACTTTTAGAAGTCACCTCTCTTCAGAGGGCAGGGCAGTTCATAAAACTGTCCAACACTTAAACTTAAGAGTCCAAAAATAGTTGGGAGAAGTTTTCTGCTGTCAGAGGCCTCTGGAAAAACAGAACATGCACCACCTACCTGCACATACATTTGCACTTGGCAAGATGCTAATTTTGTTCAGATTAATACACTGCTGCCTTTTCTATACCCATCGAGAGGCTTTTCAGCTAAGTTCTTTATTAGTATGACTTTTACTGTCACATCAGAGCAGCATTTCGTTCACTGGTTTCAGAGCTGGTTCTTCCTCCCCTGATTTCTGAGAAGAGCTTGTGATTACGCCACAGTTTCTTGGATCCGTATAGTCATTCTTCTCTTCCACAGTTCTTTCAAAATTATTTTTTCTAATAGCACATGAACCTGTCACAAAACAGGTTAACTCCTACCTGTGAGTACCATACACTTGACTTCCAGGAGGCTTGCAGTCTAATTTAAAAAGTAACCTGTAAATAAGATTTATTTCTTCCTTGCTCGGTTAAAACAGCTCCTCGGTCAGGCAATATGTTCCCAGTTGCGAGAGTGCCTTACACTAAAGAAACTGCTGAATTCACAGTACTGGGCAGCACCAAATTGACATTTTATACAAATAATATCATATTTAAGAATCAATTTTCACATTTATTTGGGTATGTTTCTTCCAAGTAATTTATCAGTGTTTTTTCCAACTTTGCTAAAATGCCTTTTAGTTTAAAAGCTGCTTATGAAACACACTTTTGAGATATAACACTTGTAATTAACATATACTTGCATAAATTCATTACTGAGCATGCTACAAGAAACTTCTGTTCCTCTTGTAACATAATACTTCAGTTTCACTTCCCATTACAATCCCAGCAATGCTTGAGTTTGGAGCTGCTGAGTTTTCCTGCAGAGAAAATGTATCAGCAGACACCAGCATGCACCAGTGGAGCTTCCCCACCAGTCACCCAGGGCTGCCTGACTGCTCCACACACTGGGAAAACTCAGATCACTCAGGTTACCTGTGCCGAGTCCTACCTTTTCTGTTTGACCGTGATGCCCTTCTGCTGCAAAGCCTTCTCATTGGCCATCTGCAGGAGTTGGATCTCCTTCCGAGAGAAAAGGCGGATAGCAAAGGCTTTTTCCAGGAGCCTCTCTGGGGACACCGACTTGGCGATGTCCCTCACGAAGGCTCGAATGTCCTGCTGGATGCTGTCAGACTCCATGGGCTGCCCAGCTCTGACTTTATGAAAGAATTTCAGAAGAGCCAGTGCGACACGATAGAGAACTTTGTACCCTTCCACCAGGAAGACATCGAAGACCCGCGCGATATATGCCATGGGCAGCTCTCCGAAGAGCCAGCGCTGCCAGTCCGAGTACACCTCCAGCACGTCCTCGGACACTGCCACCATCAGCTTATGGGCTGCCTGGCAGTACTTGTTCACCAGGTCCCCAAAGGTCATGCAGGAGGACTCGAAGGCCAGGAAGGTCTGGTCGATGAGCCGTTTGGACGGGTCGTTGCAAGCCAGGATGCGACAGACCTGCTCAAAGCACTCGGCCTCGTCCTTGCTGTAGTGCAGGAGCAGCGCGATCACCGAGGGCAACGCTGGGCAGAACGAGATGTCCGGGAACTGATTTGAGATGCACAGAATGATCTTCCTTATGGCCCCGATGCCCTCTGCGTTCAGGCAGTATGTGGGGATCAGGCTGTTGTCCACGAACTCCGGCAGTGGAAGGGAGCTGCTGTTGCGTTTTCCTATGATCTTCACCACGATGTCCCGGTACACGTTTGCATCTGGGGTCACTGTGCGGCATGGGATATTGCTGATGAGTTTGTGGTACACTTTGGCTCTCAGAGAGTGGTTTTTGGCCCAATAGCCCTGCCGGGCCAGCTGCTTGAGCTCATTGAAGTCCGTGCAGGTCAGCTCTTTCGTATCCTGGCTCTGGGCACTTACATCCATTTTGTCCCAGTCCACAAAGCGGCTGTATTCATCCATGGCTCCAGGAGAAGCAAATCACATAAATCATGAGAACAGAGACCTTAGTTAGTCATTGACGGACTCTTGGCTTTTTCTGCAAAAGGAAATTAAAAAACCAGAGGTTTGAGTAAGAGATAATCTCTTATTTTCTTTATGAATACACATACATACATACTTGGTCCTGCAATGGCAAAACTGTTTTCTAAAGCAAAGAAAGTTAAAGATGCCTTTTTATTTTTAAGCCAAACTTTTCTTCCGTTCTGTCAGTAACTCCTACTGCAGTAATTGATCAAAGGCCAGCCAAGAGGCTGATCCTGAGGACATCCCCCCAGGAAATTAATTCCCCTAACGGAAAGCCCAAGCTGAGGCATGGACTTTTACATTAACATCTCACTTAAGAGAACAGAAGACTTCCACTGCAAAAAGATATATTGCAAAGTATGTTCAACTTGCAATCTCTCTTTCCAATTCTCTGAGGAAGTATAAGTGAAACTTATACTAGAGGGATACAGTCTCACGAGCAGCGAATGCTGTTCTGAGACTGTGTAGCCAGTGAGAAGAGATACTGCGCTCCTACTAACCACAGCCATGTCCTCTCAGTAATTTCTTTGTGCTGGTATTAGCACTTGTGTGACCACATAGTCACCGAGATTAGCTTGTTAATCTGGTACAATTTTTCTTTTCCATTGGATCAGTAAGATTTCTTCACAGAAAGGGTGGTCAGACATTGGAATAGGCTGCCCAGGGAGGTGGTGGAGTCACCGTCCCTGAACAGTGTTCAAGAAACATCCCTGGAAGTGTTCAAGAAATGACTGGATGTTACACTTAGTGCTCTGGTCTAGTTGACAAGGTGGTGACTGGTCAAAGGTTGGACTCAATCTTGGAGGTCTTTTCCAACCTCAATGACTCTGTGGGCAGCAGTACAGTCAGCCAGATCATTGCTAGTGCCAGAAGAGACACTTGTGCAGGACAGAATCCTGCTTCCTGACTGCAGTACAGGGTCAAGTCAGCTTCAAACACCTTCATTAAAGCACTTCCATTTTCTAAGTGCTGCTCTGGATGCTGGCCATGCCCTGTCACACAGGCACACAACAGCTCTCCCATTGGAGATGCCACAGACACCTTTGTGACAGCACTAGGAGCTGAAACATCAGGTTCTGGCCTCTAGTGCCTCATACCACGTTTACCTGATCTACCAGCTGGCTCCAGGTTCACAGCACACCTGTGTCCCAGCAGAGAGTGCTGCTGTGACCACTAAAGGCCATATCCAAACCGGCTTTAATCAGTCAGTGCAAAGCCAGAAGGGGACACACAATAAACTCCACTATGGCAGCAGTCTGCCCAGTGCTGGAACCTCTGCCCATGTGCCCTCAGTGTTGAACTGAAGCTGGGAACATGGCTGTGAATGCTGCACACTCTGCAAAGCCAGACAGTCCCTATAAAATACAACAGCCCTATAAAACTGTTTTGTCCAATTAAGACATTATATAGCAAGGTTAAATCAATGAAAATATTTACTGAAAGGCATCCAAAGAACCCTTAGTCATTCCTGTATTGATGGACTGAAAAATGCATGGAACTTGACATTTATCAGCATGGTCTTCCATAAATCAGGTGCTTTAAAATGATTTGAAACTCCTAAGGTAGATACATCATCAAGACGAGATCTCATCCTCCTAGCTTCACCATAGGAAAGTAAATAAAACATTTTGCCTGAAGCAGCCATATATTTAATCCAGACAGTTTTAGATTCTGAGTAAAGGCTAACCTGGGTATTTTGGAATCACATGCTGGAAGTCACAAATTTAACTCCTCTTTTAAAAGTTTGGCAGCAACATACAGGAGCCTTTCAGAGAAGACTTTTGGAAGGCTTTTCTCTACCATATTTAATTCAGGTTTTTTTATAAAAAGAAGACTGGTTTTGGATCATCTTTCTTACAGTGTAAGAGTGATACAGAAACACTCACCATTTCTTTTTGTTGCATTCTTCCACACCTGAAACTAATTCTCAGACTCTAATTAAAGGAGGCAACACATTGTCCTGACTCCAGCTCTGAAAGTGAGATATCTTACAGCGTTCAGCTGTGGGGTCTCAGTGTGAGCTCAGCGTGTGTTTCCTGGAGATCCAGTAACAGCAGAACACCAGTCCATCGCAGAGCCAACATCAGCTCCAGGGAAGTTAACATTTTTCTGTAATTCTCCACCTGGGAATCACAGAAACACTCATTATTTTTAATTCAAATCCTAGAATAAGGTCCTTTTTTAGAAGAGAAATTTATTCCTGCTTTGCAGTAGCAAAAGCACGGGGAGATGAACCATTCTGCTCCTGAAGACTTCAGCATGGAAACTATCACTGCCCTGTGCTTGCTGGAGTCTCCAGCACGCTTCCACCTTCTGCCGCCATCCCTTGGGAGCTGCTTAGATTTAGATTAAGGAGGATTAGGCAAAACATTCATCACACAAGACAACTTCTAAGATACCCAGATTCATCTTGGCTTTTTTTTCCTGTAAACTTTCTTCTCTTGTCTTATTTTCTAAGATACACGGGCATATTTAGAGGCTGCATCAAACACATTTTTCACTCTAGCAATTACTGCCCATTCCAGAAACTAATGAATTTGATGAATATGTGCTCCTGAAGCTCACTGAAATCCACGGCTAGAGGATGACAGTCAGACTGCCAGAAGTTTTAATTTGAGCTCACAGTTATATACATATTTTGGCTGGGATAAATCTGTGGGGTCTGCAAGTAGGTCTGGCTGCTTATGCTTTTCACAGCTCTAGATGCTGCAATAAAAAGTGACAGCAAAGCAATTGGGCATCGTCAGGGCTGCCAGAGCATGACCAGCTCTTAACTGTGCTTGCAAAACCAACAGAACTTGTGTGCTTCAGTGTAATGGTGCATAGCTCCTGATACTGTGCCAGCAGCTACTGTAAGCCAGCAGGCCTCAAACAGGGAGGATTTACTTGCCAAAGGAGAAGAGCCCAAGAAAGCTCAGGAAAATTCCAGCTAGCCTTCATCTCCTCCTCAACTCTTTCTGAATCTTCCTCCCTCCCTCCTGTGGGGCAAGTTCTCTCTCTTCTGGCAATTGTATAAAGACCAATGCTTAACTCTGGGCTGCTGGGAAGAGGAGACGGAAGATGTCTCACCCTCAGCAGTCAAGAGCCAGTGGGTCAGGGCTGTCTCCTGCCCATCCCTCCCAGCACAAGGAAGCAAGCAGGCAGTACAGACTTGTATTTGGAGGGAGGCTGGAGTTTCAGTTAGGGAGTAAAACTAGAGGATGGCTGTGTGAGAGTGCAGTTGTGTCACGAAGTCCCATCTTCACCTAAACTACCTTGCTTACCCCTCCATGTAAAGGCGGGGTAAGACAGGCAGAAGAGAAAAAACATTTCCGAATGAAATGTTTGTATAAATATATGGCTATAGGCAGGCAGAGAGACTCATTTACAGACCCTTATTGCAGCAAACCTCTTTCCCTCCTGCTTTAGAGATGTCAGCATCATGTTACGATAAATATCCTCTAACTGGAGATGAGGACAACAGGACAGAAGAGCACCTGAACTGCACAGAACTGAAATGAGGTCTAGTATGTGTTGGCACAGAATCATAAGGACCTTGTAATAACTAGCAAAAAAAAAAAAAAAAAAAGCATTATTAATAACAACCATGGAATCACAGAACGTTTTGGGTTGGAAAGGACTTTAAAGTCCCTCTCACTCCACCCCCTGCCATGGGCAGGGACACCTTCCACTATCCCAGGTTGCTCCAAGCCCCCAGGTTGCTCCAAGCCCCATTCAACCTGCTCTTGGACACTTCCAGGGATCCAGAGGCAGCCACAGCTGCTCTGAGCAGCCATAAAGTTTTAAAGTTCTGTACTAAGGGCAAGCAGTCATTATCCTTTCTAAGCAGACTGACTTTTAAAAAAAGCAGGAATTGACACAGAAGAACAGAACCAGGAGAAAGAGCTTTCTTCTTGGTACCTGCCCCACAACTGTAGATTGTTAGATTTATTAGTTTATAATGGAGCTCTTCAGGTAAGTGCAATTAAAAAAAAAAAAAAAAGGCAAGTACACGAGTGAGAAGTAGAACTAGAAAAATGCATCCTGAGGATCTGCCAACAATGGCTGCAGCACAGGCAAAAGCTTTTTCAAGGTTAAGTTTGAACTCTGAAGCAGGCAAGCAATCATTACAATTCAAACCCAAGCAAGGACCATAGTAACCAGCATGATTTCAAGTCAGTGACTGAATTTTCAGGAAATATTTAGCTTGCTTGTCTAGCCACATTTTCCATTTCATTCCCTTAGCTCTTCTCATGGTCTTTTGGACTGCTTTTAGAAGACTGCTGAAAGCTGTCTGAATCTGTATTAAATACACAGCAGTGAAGCCAAGCGTGACAGGCAAATTCCCATACTGCCTCTGAAGAAAAATTCTATGAAAGTGTCTAAAAACACATCAGCAGAAAAAAAGATTTGAATTATTACTTACTTTCAGTATGGGGAATATAAGGTTACAATTTTACTAAAGATAACACGGCTGAGGGCAACTTCAATAATTTTATTATTTAGAATCATTATTTTATTATTAAAGGGGTTGGTTTGTTTGTTTTTCTTTCCAAAATGCAGGAACTAGCAAACTGAAATATCTGAACTACAACTAACTCAGAGGGCAATTATTTCTTTCAAACTGAGAGTACATGGAATACTCTACAGTAGTGAAATATTTACAGTCTAAACTTCTTAAAAATAAATTCCAACTTTGGTTAAAGCCTGAGATTACATTATTTGATACTGCTTTTAATAAACATAAGAGAGTGTCCTGAGAAACACAAGCTATAATTAATCAGGAGATCCTTGTTCCCCATTCCATTTAGGTATTCTTGCAACTTTGCGTTCTGAAAGTCTGACTACATTTTAAAAGCTTATTAAGACACTTCATTTAATCTACTGTAGCTGATCCATAACAGGAACCACCAAACTTTGAAAATGATGTTTTTCATCTTGTGCATGGCCGATTACACCACCTTGGATTCAGCTCTTTGCTGTGTACAGATACAGTTAGATACTGACAACCAACACTTTGGCAGGCATTTTTATAAGGTGTTAACAGAAAGCAAATATTCCCTTTTGCTGCCCTGCAAATCAAGACCAGTGTAATCCTCCAGACCTGCAGCGTACCATTTGGGGTTTATATTTCTGAGCAGCGTTGTAAGCATGGAAATGACTCCACTTTACTCTTTTTCATAACCTTGTTAAATTAATCCATGCAGAAGGCACATGAAGAGATAATGAGAACTGCTTCCTCAAGACTGCTTGCCTTGAGGGTAGTCCTTTTCCCAGTAAGGGGAAATTAACCCCAAAAATCTGAGCAGATGAATTCCATCCTTGAGGAATACTCAATCACCTCTGAGATGTTTGCCTCCTAAAGGGAAGTCTGAAAGAAGCACGAAGCAACACAGCAAGGTAGCAGTAACTGCAGAACAAAAGACAACTGCCAGGAAGCTCCCCTCTCCTCCCCCAGTATTTCAGTGTGTCCTGCAGCTTTCCCAAGCCCGGGCTTACAGCAGCACACCTTGACATCTCTGCCACATGGAACTGGAAACAAGACTGGACATCACTGCTCCCCCTGCAAACCTCTTGATCAGAAGCACAGTTTTTCACTTGTACAGCCTCGGTGACGTCCTTTGCCACCCCTCCCTGGGGCAGATGTGTTTCAGAGCTTGAATTAAACACTCCATTTAGCATTAGAAAGCAACCAGCTCATCTCATGCACAGAGTCTTTCGGAGCACTGCATTGTGGCTGCATTGTGATGATCCCTTCCAGCAGAGTACACAGAGCTCGATGGATTGCTTCAATGTGGTTAAGTGCAGTTCGATTTCTGTGATGTGCCCTGGGCACTTTGTACAGCACAAGCTGGGCACCACGATAAAATTCCTGATAATATTTTATTACAAGTTTAGCAATAGTGTGACAGCGGATTATTAGATACTTCCTGCTGGGTTTTGATATGCTTTTAGGATAAAGTCTAAAAACCTCTCAGTTTCCCAAGTAACTGATAGAGACCTGATATCAGAGCTCTCTGCAGGGCAAATACTTTTAGGCATTTAGATGATTTCTCTTGGGATATCACTACTGCATATGAAGCACCATAACAGAGGGTTTGTCCTAGAATCCCATATTTTCTTTCTTAGGAACATACTATCACCTTCTTAAACAGTCTTTAAATTACCTGTAATTAATTTTTTGTGCACTTTTTTACAGTCTAAAGTTCAGACACGCATTCAGACACACAGCAGTTCTTCACTGCAGCTTCTGTTTAGGAGAATGTGTATGCCATAGAATCATGGAACAATTTGGGTTAGAAGAGACCTTAGAGATCATCTCATGTCAGCACCCTTGTCATGGGCAGGGACACCTTCCACTATCCCAGGTTGCTCCAAGCCTCGTCCAAACTGGCCTTGAACACTTCCAGGGATGGGGCAGCCAGTGCTTCTCGGGGCATCCTGTGCCAGGCCCTCACCACCATCTGAGAAAATAACTTCTTCCAAATATCTAATTTAAATATATCTCATAGCTTGCAAGCACTTCAATATAAAGCATCCCCTCCTTCCCATCTCTGGGTTGGGATGACACAAGCACTTCTGCTGTCCAGTCCCTGTGGACACTGTGAGCAGTAAGATACCAAAAAGGCACAAGGTAAACACACAGAACCGACAAGAGAAAGCTCTGGGGAAAAACACAACACATTTTGTTGAAAAAAATGTAAGAGGAAAAAAATGGTTAATGGCTCCACAAAGGTTCAAAAAGGCTAAAGAGCAGAGCATTTTAAGACGATACTGGAGGTAAATGTTATCAAAGCTATAGGTCAGTAACCTTCCCTCCTCCCTACATCATAAAAACACACCAGAAACAAACACTAAAATTAAGCAGAGGGTAATTCCTACCTTTTTTTCCCTCCAGACCAAAGGAAAACTGCACGTAACCTGCAAAACTATTTTACATGATGCATTAAAAATGATCCATTAAAAAACATATATGTCAAAGTAGTGCAAAAAATCAACACAATTTGTATTGATTGTATTTGTATGTCTGAGTTTTCCTTCTGGTCCTTCCAAACCATAAGACTGAAAAAATCTTTCATGTCGCACTAATTATTCTTCTTCCCTTTGTTACAAAATTGGAAATAACTACAAACGTGTCTCCCTTCAACAGCAAACACTGACTCTGAACATACAAGCTTCAGTCTTATTATTTTATCTTTCCCATAACACCTCAGTTTATATTTTTCTCTGTTTGGAAGTACAGTCAACTACATACAACCAAAGACAGCGTTGACTGTCAGTGAAAAACTTGACATGGTATCAAATCCATACATCAAATCCCTTTTTCCTCTCTGTTGCACTCACTGGATGCTGTCAGTTTGACATCTATCACCTTGAGATCCTTTCCCACTGCATTTACTGGCAGAAAAACACATTTAAATACCTGTTGTTGATATGTTCTCCTCTTAGACACAGTGTCTGCACTGGTTTATGTCAAACTCTGATTTACTCATTTTCTTCCAGCTCTGAAAAACCCTACAGATTTTGTTCCTTTCTTCTGACATTGCTCAGGAGAAAAACTTCAGTAATTTGGTATGCCCTGTAATGGATTACCCTTTCCTGAAATGAACTGTAGATTACCCTACTCAGGGGAGATATTCAGACACCAACTACACTTTACAAGTAAAGGAGAACCTAAGCTCAGCCAACAGCTCCGTTTCAGGGAACTTGAACAACACATTGCTTTATGTTGGTACTTATTTCTGTCATCTTTCTAAACCTACACTCTATTAAAAGTAGAAGAGTAGCAACAAACACTCCTGTGCAGCAGCAAAGGTACGGAAACAGCACCTTGTAATGAAAAGCTGATGAGTGTGGAATCCCAAACTAGTCCTGCATTATTTTGACTGTGATTTCAAAATCAAAGGGCATTTATAATAACATATCGGCTGCCAACTTTGTAATCTTACTATTAGTGTATATTGCTAATTTTCCAGTCTTACTAGGGAGAGAACTTTGGGAGACTGACCCTGCTATAGAGTTCAGGGTCCAGGGCACAGGATTTACAGGAAGCTTTGCTGTTGAGGGTGCTCTGTACCCATGTGCTTGTTCTGAGCAAACTTGAAGGGATTTAACACACCTGACACACCTCTTCCTCTCCCCAGGGGCACTGCACTGGCCAACGCATTCCAAGTCTCTCACCTGCAGGATACAGGCATATTGAAATGTAAAGCAGGAGCAGGAATCCTGTCTCCACACGGGCCCAGATTAGAAAACAAACATTTTCTGTATAGAATGAAGATATTACGAAACAAAAATATTCAGCAAAAAGAACCCCAGAACTCCTCCACCAACCAGACTGAAGCGCTCTTATTAATCCTCATCTTAGAACTTGTCATTGTATAGATCTTCTTAATGACTTACTCCCTTCTGCTGGGCCTGTTTGTGAGGGGAAAAATAATCTGTAAGAATTGGACTGTTTTTTAAACAATGCACTGGGCAACACTGATATGCATCAGGTGCACCACTGACCTCCGTACCTTAAAAAAAAAAAGTCTCTGCATGCACAGCTTCCAACCTTCATACCTGAAATTGCGTTATAGAAAACAAGGGGACAAATATCCTCACCGAAGAACAGCTAATTAACCACATTATTAAAGTGCTTGCAGCATAAACAACTCACTTCAGTCTCTAAAATCACAAGCAGGATTACTACTTGTGGCAGCTGTGTCACAAATACTTTTAGCTCCGCCTGTTCTATACAGGATGTACAAAGTCTGCATTAAATAGGCAATCTCTGGAAAGTGTCTCTCTTTCTGGGACTAACAGGTATTTGCTGCACAGGTACGTGATTTTAGAATTCCAGCTCTGCAGTGTTTAGATCCCCAGTTCTGAAACAAAGCCAACCATACTCTGAAGATATGCAGTGGACTATGGGGTTAGAACACCTGATTTGCTGAGAGTTGGCATCTGGCCTTTGTCCTATTAGGTCGAAAAATTCAAACTAATCTGAACATTTCTTTTCAAAAGCTTGATAGTCAGCCTAGCAGATTTGCAGTAACACAGCACAAGTTTCCTGAAACACAGTCACTACAACGACTTTGTGTACAAAGTATTTCTCCTTTAAGTTGTTTTCCCCATAAAAACATAACAAAATAATGAAGTGTTGGATTTTGGCAGCTACACCAAAGTCACACTTATTTGACAATATAATTAGGAGAGGGAGAAAGGGTTTTAAATGGACAGAGAATAAGTTTAGATTAGCTATGGGGAGAAAATTCTTTCCTATGAGGGTGGGGAGGGCCTGGCACAGGGTGCTGAGAGCAGCTGTGGTTGCCCCTGGATCCCTGGCAGTGTCCAAGGCCAGGCTGGATGGGGCTTGGAGCACCCTGAGATAGTGGAAGGTGTCCCTGCCCATGGCAGGGGGTGGAATGAGATGAGCCTTAAGGGCCCTTCCCACCCAAACCACTCCGTGGTTCTGTGCTCATGTAGCTACCTACACCCCAAGCACCATTCAGCACACTCCTTAACACAGACATGGGCAGTCCCCTAGATTTCTCCTGAGTCTCTTTCCCAAGACAGTGGGAATCAACAGCTCGTGGTCTTTTGCAACACGTCTGAAAGCGCAGGCACTTGTTCTCTAACTGCAGAAGTTGAAGCAGGAGGAGAACAAATGAGTTACGTTAAAGCCTAAGAGTGTGAATACCGCAGATACAAGCACTTCCATATATTAACGTTAGAGATTTTAAAACATTTGAGTCCAGAACTGGACCTCACCAGCACATTTTCCCACCAACACATGTGGACTCCAAGCCAGTCAATCATTAATTACAGTGCAATGAGATCTATTTTTGTATCAGGTGACTGACTGGTCAAATACCAAAGCAGCAAATAGCTCAAGAATACCACTTCTGCGACAAAACTCACTGCACCTGCCAACACAGCCCATGCGATTATGTCAGACTATTGCAAATAAACCTAAAAATACAGGCATCCCCAAACGAATTTGAGAGAAATTGTAGTTCCTTGGCTCTAGTCACAATTCAAGGCTGTACAGACAGAATACAAGGAACTATTTTTCTTTCAGACCATTAACACAGTTTATCTGTTTTGAGTGGTAACTTATCTGTGCCTGAGCAGGCAGCCACACAGCCCAACAGCAGCAGTTCCAGCTGCCTCTCCAACCTAACAGTGAGGGCAGAGGGGATTCTACAGAGCCAGAAGAACAGCAAGGACCTAATTTAAGGTCTGTTATCAATAATGTGCTTGTCACTGACTGTATGTGGCTTCAGCACTACAGCAAAGGCACTTACGACCTAAACAAATGCCAGGGCAGCACTATCAGATTGCAATAACCTTGGTGTTGGAGATGGTGAGACACACGTGCAGCATGGACTGGTTTGCTTGCCTTAAGTAAACAGATAGTTATTTTAGTACAGGGATAGCTTTTTTCCCCCATTTTTCTTTACAGTTCAAATAACAGGGGGATCAGAGGATGGAGGCCCTTAAAGATTTCAGGCTAACAGAACAAATAAGCAAATACAACCAAGGGGAGAAAACAAAGGTCACAATAAAAGGAGTGAGCTGGGAAGAGCAGAGGTACTTAAATATGTGACAGATCTACAAACAGCCTGCTAGAAACATTTACTTGGTGGCACTTAATCACTAACAGCAAAAAATCCAAAAAACCTCAAACAAACAAACCCCATCCCCCTCCCCCCCAAAACCCCCAAACCAAACCCAACC
>VZTI01004195.1:0-37640 GCA_013397865.1 Struthidea cinerea
GGGAGGTTTAGATTGGCTATTATAAGAACTTTTTTTACTGAAAGGTTTATGGTGCATTGGAACAAGCTGCCATGGGAAGCTGAGTCATAGACCTGGAGATATTTAAAAGGCTTGTATGTGTGGCACTTAGTTTAGTGGTGGATCTGGCAATGTTAACAGATAGGCTTGATGATCTGGGAGGTATTTTCCAACCTCAGTGATTCCATGATTCCACCTTCTGGGACCTTGCAGGTCGCTGGTTCCAGCCTCTTGTCTTGTAGATACTACTTCGTCCCCTTAGTGAACTTAGGAAGTTTCATCTTACAACCAGTTACGGTCTGGTCTGCGGTCTTTTTTTCACTGTTTCCATCAGAAGATTTTTCCAGAACCCAGTTGTTCTAATGACTGGAAATCCTCTGCTGAGTTTCCAAGCTAGCTTATTCGTGGAGAGATTGTACCACTGGTTCTTTGTTTCTGCATTTTGTTTTAATAGTTCTTGTTCCATTTTTGATGTTAGGGAGCTGTCATACCCACTTCTTTTTTATTAGGACAAATTGAATGGCCCTTAGGGAGTGGTATGATTTAAGAAATGGAAGAGAAAAGATGTTTGAGCATTGTGGTGGAGGACTTCATTTTCTAGGAAAAATTTATTTATGTTTACTTTTCTGATCACTCTCTTTTAGGCAAAAGTTGTCAAATTATTGCCCTGAACTGTACTTCAGGTGTTGACAGTCTTACATACATGTAAAGATTTAATCCTTCTGGCTGATGCACTGACACAACCTGCATCCTTCTGAAAGAAAGAGGAAGCTTGGACAAATCACTGCATCCTCCAACTTGTTACTGTCAGGTATCATGGACCCCTGATTTTCCTGGAATATTTTTCTGCCCTGTGCAGTACTCAGCAAATACTACTGCTTGACTGGAATACAGAATCACCAGTAGTCGCTGCCACTAATTGGAAGATTTTAAAATTTACAGTTTTCTCGGAGGGAACTTGTAATGGGAAATAACTCATGTTGTGCAGTAAAAGCAACTGTTCCATATTTTCCTTCATGTATATTTAACACAATCTGTAATTTACAAAAATAGATTTGAATTAGTCTGCCTGTGGAAGCTCATACCTAAGATAACTTCAGCAAGGCAGGCAGGCAGTCCCTTGTTGCTTGTAACCGATGGCTTAGTTGAGGCTGCAGCTTGGAGGGAGACAGCAGTAGTCACTGTATACATTGCTGAACCTTACTGTTGAGGAAAATTAAAAATGAGCAGCAAAGTAGTTGTTCTCACAGTCCTGAAAATAGCATTCAAAGTGGCTGCAGTTACTTATTTTACCATAATAATGAATCTTGACAGGCAAGTAGTCCTTACCTGCTCAACTCGTGTAGCCAGGCTGTTTGGGTCCTTTGCCCAACAGGCAAACTTGTTCTCCTGATGCCCTGAGTTTGTGAAGTACAATAGGTCTATCCTAAATGTGTGTGCACAGGTTCAGATTTAACTGTCTTCATAACATTAGAGTCTGAAAACCTCCTGTTGCTTCTCAGCACACAATGAAACCTTTGTAACAGTGACGGCAAACTGAGAATTTAGTTAAAACACGACTAAAATGTTTCAGCATTGTTTTTTCTGACCCCACTTCTCTCACTTTAAACAATTGCTTTTGTGTTTAGACTAACATTCATTTAGAAGAAAATAAAAGTGAAAACCACTTAACAACTATACTACAAAAAATTAGATTGTTAATTAACTAAGACTTGTGATTTCTCAGCAAAGAAAGCTCCCTCTCTGACAAGTAAACCTTCCTTATAGGTCTTTGATTGTAGGTAATAAAAATGTTCTTAATTAATGCCAATTATGTGCATTTGTTTTCTTTCAAGTCACTGGATTTTACAAAATTGTGTGAACTACAGAGCCAAATCAGGTTTTTCTCCTGCCATGTTGATTTAGATCTGTCAACCCTATTCTGGGGTAATCTGTTTGTAACCCCAAATAGTTCTGAGGTGGGTTGTAATGGGAGTATTTCAAGGTTTGATTTAGAAGGTTGCAGATGATTAGACTTCACAGGCAGTTAATTCATTGTAAAACCTGAGTTTTGAAACTGGTTCAGTTCGTAAGTGAAGACAGGTTTGGAATTTAATAATTTGTGGAGAGTATCAGCTGAAGTTCCTAGAGAACTCATGCATCATAAAAAGATTGACAGTTTTTGAAAAATTTTAAATAGTTGGACGGATGTAATTGAAAGTCAGTATTGGATGTCTGAACAGATGAATACTGCCTGCTCTCAACTTATAAAGCCAGAGGGCAGGTGCATCTGCAGTGTTCTTGAAGAACCTGGTCTTTGGTTGCAGCAAAAAATGAACAGCAAAGGCTTTCCAACCCTAGAGTTGGAAAGTCTTACTAAAATAAATTCTCTATACAGCATCTTTTAAAAAGACTTTCAGATTTTGCTTGTGATAAATGCAATACATCAACATCAGACAATTATAACTATCCAAAAGCCTGTCAAGTATCTATGAACTTTGGTAGTGAGGTTAGAAACGTAGAGTCACTTAGGTTGGAAAAGACCTCAGAAAGTCCAACCTTCTGCTCATGGCAGAGCCAATACTGAATTCATGACGCCCAAGTAAGC
Organism: Struthidea cinerea; assembly: GCA_013397865.1. NCBI lineage: Eukaryota > Metazoa > Chordata > Aves > Passeriformes > Corcoracidae > Struthidea > Struthidea cinerea. The sequence continues at coordinate 2,606 of VZTI01004195.1, forward strand.
TTCACTGCCAGGTGTGCAGATCCATTAGCCCAACTAATGGATCTGCAACTGCCGAGATCTTGCTTTCACATGAGATGTCCTTTCGCTGCTGCTGGACAGGTCAGATGTCACACTGTAATCCTCTCCTGCCACATGCAAGAGGTGTGGGGAGAGAGAAGTTGTTGCCAGTACTTTTCTTCAAGTCCTCTTAAGGGGATAAAAGGAATGGCCTTGGATGCCATCTGTACTGCAGTAGGAAGGTCTGTGTGTCAGGATCTGGGTGCAGCAGCAGGACTGTGTACAGAGTTCGGGCCCAAAATGGCAAGGTCAGCTGTCAGATGGGACTGAGGGACATCGGCAGGCGATGTTGGGAAGTTTTGGTCAGGTGCTTCTGTCATCTACTCGGGTCTAGTTACTTCTAGTCTTTCTTATTGGACTTGTCAGAGACATAAAAACGTAGCTGCGGATAGCCTAGCACATCCCACTGTATTTCCTCATCTCTGTCACATACAAATATTAAAATCACAAGCTTCTAAACCCAGGCGATGTTCTGAAGTCCCCTGGTGGTTACACGTCAGAATGGCTGTGATGAGTAAAGAAACTTACCTAAAGCATGTCCTCCCTAGGGCACTTACCTTCGGGATGTGAGTTGTTGCCATGTCTGTATTGATTTTGGAGTGGTGTCTGGGTGTCTCAGTTCGAGAAAATTCAATGTGAAATTTTTTCATAACACACGCGACTTTTTATTCTGCTTTGGAAGGCTGTGGAAACAATTAGTACAGCTGCATTTTCTCTAACTGGTGAAGCAAGACCATGCCTTTACTAACGAGTCTGTTTTGTTTAGTTTTTACATGACAGATTTGTTTGCTGACGCTTGAGGGGAAGTTTACACTCATGTGGTGTCACTTTGTGACATTGCCCTCAACAAGCACCTTTGGTGCAGAGGCTTCATTCCCAGCATTAAGCAGTGCTTTGTCTTTGTGTGAAGTGTGTTGGGACACATCTATTCAACTGATAGACTTGTGAAATGAAGAGGAGTGACTTGCCTATGGCAGCACAGGAAGGCAGTGAGAGACTTAGGAGTAAAAGTCGAAAGGCTTGGCTCCCATTTTCCTTTCTCATTTTTGCATTTGTACTGCCAGCTTTCAGTTTATCAAGAATTAATAAGTAATAACCTATGATTGAAAAGAGCTGACACTCTTCCTGTCATGAGATGTTTCTCTGTCTTCAGCATTGTGCAGAACTCAGCAGTGTTGCACCTTTTTAGTTTTACTTCAGCGGCGTTACTCAATATTTAATGTGAAATAGAAGCACGTAATTCACAGCTGCAGTCAGCTGCATTGGGATGTTTGTCAGCTGAAAGGGGGGTGAGGTAGCAAGACTTTTTTATGCAATGAAAATTGAAAATTTTCAACAACTTTTTCATTTAGTTTCTTGCTACATTTCGTATTGTACACACAGCTGACATGATAATCCTTCAGTTTGTCCTAAATTACATTTTAAAATAGAGATCAGTTAATTATAGCAGTCTGAGTATTTTTAATGGGTTATAGAGGGAATTTCTAATGACACTTGTTTCTCTTGAATTTCAGATGAACTAGTGGATGTGTTCTTAATTATGCATGTGACAAAAAAAGTAAATCAAGTAAAAATTACAAACAGCAGTACCCAAGACTGCTTTGAGTGAGATTAGATAGTCATGGCTTAGTATCTATGGCTCTTCTGTTTGGAGAGTGCTAGAGGGAGCTCTAACCCCTCGATCGAGGAACAGGCTGTCAGTGGTGCATCTCAGAGTTTGGGCTGTGGTAGGAAACGTTGACTTCTTTTGACGTTTTAATTTTGTTTTGTAGCAGGAGGTTGCATATGGTTTTTCCAGGCATGAGCCCAAATTGCTCTTCCTAGATGAGAAGATGCAAATAGTGTGTTTGTGAGTGTTCTATTATTAGATTTAATACAGGCTGTTGTGAGCTACCTGAAAATACAGAAAACAAGTGAAAGGTACCACAGAGTTGTTTAGCAAATAGTGAGTGCTAAAGTCTAATAGTCCTTTCCTTTCACAAAGGAGAAAAATTGTCACCATAGAAGACCTAATGATATTTTAAAAAGAATACATTTCAAACTGTTGGAAGTAGAAGCTACTTTACTCAGCATATAATAGGTTCTTAGATGTTTAGCCAATTATTATAGTAGAAGTTATAGAAAGCGGTGGTGGTTGTTAGATAAATTTACAATGGGATGCATCAGTGCACGAGGATGGAAGAAATTTCTCACATCATATGCTTCACACTGATAACATTCTTGTTATGACAGGAAAGTAACTCTGAGAAATGGGATGAAAAGAAGAAAAGGAAACTTGGGGTTTTTTTGTTGAAAGGGAAGTGTAGGTGAACTGATGCTATTTTCATTGTTTATTAACAAACTCACTAAAAGGAACAGCAGAATCATGACTTTGAGTGAAGGAACATTATGTGGAAAATACAGTATGTTGAAGGACCAAGTGAGGCTAGCCGTTCTGTTTTGCCACAATTTACTGGGGGATTTATATTGCTTATATGCTACATTCAAATGCATCCACTTTGAGTGAGTACTATAGGGAGAAGAATAATGGAAAGCTACTTTCCTCCTTTAGTTTGAGGTATTTTTCTGAAAGATTATTGGCAGCTAAGCACTGAGCCAAGGAGAAATCCCTAGTGTAACAGTCTGTGACTCGGGCTTCTGAGTTGTGCAATTTGAGTGTCAGCTGATAGGGACAAAGTCTACTCAGCTGTGGAGCTGAATATGCCTTCTTGAAGTGCTCTTAGAGTTAGAGCTGGTCACTTGCTGTAGCACAGGGTACTGGTTTCTGCCTTCCTTCTGTCGTGTTCTTTTATATATCAGCAGCAATTGGCGTAACCCAACTTAATGCAATCCCTGAAGATACAGAATTCATTGTCCTTAAGCTTGTATTTTTGGAGTCTGTTCCTCAGGTCATGAATCTCTTGCCAGGTACCAATGAAAGAATGGATCCATCTTAAAATATAAAGTCAAAGAATTTTAAGGTAGGATGGACCTCTGGAGGTCTCCAGTTCAACTACCTGTTCAGAGGAGGATTACTTCACAACCAGTTCATTTTGCTTGGAACCTTGTCCACTCATATTTTGAAAGTCTTCCTTTTAATGTCCAGAGCTTTGCTTGGTACAGCCTGCTGCTGTTGCCCCTCTTCCTGTCATTACGCACTTCTCAACGATTCTGTCTCTCTTTCCTCTGTAACCTCCCTTTAGGTAGTGGAAGGCTGGTGCATAGCCCCCAGTTTTCTCCAGGCCAAATACACCCGTCTTCCTTAGCAATCCTAGGGGTCCTCCACGGAAATCACCTCAGTTTGCCAGGAAGGTAACATTTGACTGAAAGGTTAGCAGAACAGCTCATCTTGAGAAGACAATGCTCATTAGTGAGTGAGGGGTTATTGGATGGCCTTTAGGGGTTATAGGAGGCTGCAAGCAAAATCTCAAGGTTTTGGCTGCAGTCCACTGACCAGCTTTCACTTAGCTCTGTACAATAATATTTAATGCATTTGTCCTCTTACAGCTGCCTCTGGGGTGGCTGCTAACAGCAGTAGTATTGGTATCAGCCAGTGTGAGCTGCTGAGATGTCCTCTTCTAGATCTGGCTGTACTGGTAGAAAAGAATACTATGCAGCCTTTGCCTGGCTACTGCAGGTTGCTGCCCTCCAGGATCTGTCAGCAAAACTGCAAACCTGCTCTCAGTTAAGATGAGGTGTTTTAGCGTAGACAGTTTAAATAGCAGGTCTCTGCTAACAAGCTTATTTTGACTGAAATAGGTTAGGGAGTGCTCGTGTAGCCAACTCCTCCAGCAGATCCAAGGAGTACATTTGCAGTGGGAGCAGAGCACATACATGAATCTTGTGCTTCTCCAGAATGCTGCTGGGTTTTTGTTTGTTACATCTCTCCAGTATGCCTGGAAATAAGTAGTACTCCTATAGCTGGGAAATGTTATATGATACCCAGCATGTATATGCCTGACTTCCAGTTCTGAATCTCTCACATTGCCTTGGCCAAGCAGTTTGGTGTGCGAGTGCCCTCTTTGTTGTTGGTAGCAAAATGCATCTCAAAGGAAAAAACTCATGGAAAATACTACTGAGTAAGCCATCTTGGAGGGCTTGTGTTTCTTGGTGCTAAAAGCTTTACATAGGCAGAACCAAGTGATTTGAAAATCTCAATAGTGTTATCGAGAGCAGATAACGGATTTTTACAATCATTCTCTCCCTCTATTTTTGTGTTGTTCACAGTGGTATCAGTCTTCACTGTTACTTCAGCCATGTTTTGAATCACTTGAGTCCACCTACCTGTTCCTGGCTGCCTTTCTCTCTGAGCTAAGGGAGCATTTGAAGCAAGAAGGAAATCAACAGTAACACCCATAAACAGTAACTTCACTCAGGCAGTAGATCATGCTTGAGTGTTTCAAAAACAGAAGCAACTGTTCCAGAAAACTCTGAAACTGCTGCTTAGAGCATTGTTTACTTATGCCTCTCCCTGACATAAATGAGCGCTTTGCTGCTACTGGCCATTACCTGATGACTTTAGTAGACTGGTTCTCCAAGTCATAATGTGCATATTCCTTCTCTCCATTAACAGTAATAACATGTAATGGTCCCAGCAGTTCAACTCTGGTTCTGGTAGCCATGCCAAGGAAGAAAGCATTTCCTTTGGTGGTTTCCACTGGAAGAGATTTGTTGTTACTGGAGCGTCTGCTTTGAAATTTGTGTGTTACCACTCTACAGCTAGTAAAAGGTGTGCTCTGAAATCTAGCTCTTTAAGAGGGATGGTGCCTGCCCTCCCCCCCATATGTCTAGGTATGCATTTGGTCAGGGATCATAGTTTGGGAAAGTAACATATGCCAGTGCTGTGCTGATGCAAGCAGATTTCTCATCAGTGCTTGTTATTTGCAAAGACACCGTAGAAATGAGGAGGAGGAGAGGGACTCCCAATTCACATCCATTGTTGGCATCAGAGAAATTTTATTTTGGAGGTGTTTGTCAACACTTAAAATCTAGGTGGGAGACCTATATCGAAGGAAAGTTTACAGTAAGAGCTATGAGATTCCAGACAATTAAACTTTATTAGCCTGTCTGAAACATTAAGTATTAGCTTAAAAGAATAGTTTTTTAATCTCCTCTCCCTGTTGCTGTTTACTGTGTAGCAGTGTGGGAGGGGAGCATCTTGTCCAGCAAGGTATTATTGCTGCTCTTTGTATTGCCTATGTGCAAGTGCCCATGACTCAGTCCTGTCTCCCCAGTCCCTAGAGAGACTCCGCATGTTACTTCTCTGGTGTCTGCAGCTTTTCCTGGCCCTGAACAAACTCAGCCTTTTCCCTTTCTTCTGCGTCTGAGGTAATATCCTTAGCCAGGTGCCCTCCAGGCTGACACCACATCATAGGTACTTAGATGGTACCTCTGAAAACTATTGCCCTCGCAGGATTTCAGAAAGTGCAGCAGGTTGGGCTGCTGTGTCCAGCATAATTCCAGTGATTTTTCATCTAGATGTATCCTTTCTTATCAAAGCTTTTCTGCAGTGTGATTAGAAACCAGATGTGGACAAGCAACCTCCAGAGAGGCAAAATTGCTAGTTCCTTGGGTGCTGTTAATTTCAGTATGTGTTTTGAATTTTCTCTTGAAAATAAACAGTAGAGATGCTGTGGTTTCTTTCATAGTGCTTTCTTTTTGACTCTCAGATGTGATTGATGATCATCTACTTCTGGGTTATGTTCGTTTTTCAGAATGTTTCAGTGAGCTTTGCAGCGTGGAAAGTAATTCAGTACTGAGCGAGTAAGTCCATATATGAGCTAAACCCATGGTTAACCTCACAGAGGCTGTTATGTGAGATGGAGGCGGGCAGAAATGGGTAGATTCTAAACTGAGCTTTTAAAATAAAAGTAAATGGAGTGAGTTGTTTAATGACCTAGCATTGTAGCCTTGCTGTCAGCTCAAACACTGGAAAAGCAGGTTCATCCTGCAAAGGAGAAAAATGAGGAGCTGGCTGCCCTACTCATGTCTCTCATGTGCTATGGCTCATGAGATCGTGTTTTTTATGAGACAATCCCCTCACACCCCCTGGTTCTCAAAGCAAAGGAGTTCTTTTATAGGAAGCTGCCAGTGAGGAGCTACAAAGGAGCTTCTTTCCCCTTTGCTTAGCCTTGGCAGTCTGGGAATCAGTTCTTCAGTGTTTGGTAATTACAAGCCTAAAAAAGAAGATGCCAGCCATAGAAATTGAACATGTATCATCTTAATTATGGTGTTACTGCCTTTCGGCCATGCAAACAACACCCTTTAAACTGGATTCTCAAATAACTATCTCTGCCTTTAGCATGAAGGGCTGGCATGCCTCAGCTCCGTTTGACCACTTTTGTTACATTGCTGTGGTTACATTGTCCTGGCATTGAGTGCTACTTAATCATGGGCAGTAGCAAGCAGTTCCATGGCCTCACAAGTAACTTTGGGAAAGCCAGCTGGGCTGAGCTTCTCTGGCTAAGAGCACCTTTGCAGGCATCAAACCAAATAATCTCGGGGCCATGCTGGTACTTTTTAATCCCTCTGCTTTTCCCACATGCTTCTAACTTGATCCAAAATTCCCGAGCTTTTGCTGCTGGTGAAAGTAGTTTCATGTTTGGATTCACAGCTGTGGGCATTTTTAATGTGGTCAATCCTGAAGAATATTCAGGATATAGAGGCAACCATGGCTTTGCTTTCATTGTGAAGTTCCTGTCTTTCCCTGCCTTCCTCGGCCCCTGGACATACACCTCCATGGTTCCTTCCTTTGTCATTCCATTGCTTGGGTTTTTTTCCCCAGCGTCTTTTATCTTGTGAGTAAAGTTTGAACAGTACGCAGAAAGTTAACTGCCTGGAGTCTTTTAAATATAAGTAACACGCACCCAGTAATAAGCTGTCGGTTGTTTTTTTGCTGCCTGCAAAGAAACATAAACACAGTGCTCATTTCTGGCAGGTTTTTACTGTCAGAGTTTCTCCTATTATATTTATCTTACAATTTGCCAGGGGGTGAAGTTATTAAGTTTTAGCAGCAGCCATCGATCAAGTTCACAAGTTAACACGATAAAGGCTCTGTGCCGCTCCGATCCGGGAAAATGATGATCCTCACTCGGTAATTAACTAAATGAGAAAGTTAAATCTTACTTGAGAGCTGGGAGAGATGAAAGAGAGGTGTTTGTCAGTTTCTCAGTGGAAATTAGAAGCAGTTTTCTGCAATTCCCTAAGCTGCTGCTCTGTCATATTTTACATAAGCACTGGGAAAACGTCTTGTAATTAGTGCTGTCATGGAGGATTTTTTTTGCTGAAGGATGTTGGAATAATTCATTAGATTATCAAGAAAGGCTTGTGTCCTGAAATGATTAGCACAGTGAAATTTAAACCATTAACGATAACAAGTTTAGAGCTTGCTGCAGTGCAGAGGCACCCGGGGTATGTCTGTGCCTATTTCAATCATTTCTTATAATTAAACATTATGTCCTCTTTTTTCCGCCCCTTCACTAAGACCCATCCAAAATTCCTGTTAAGGTGGCTCTGTCTAGATCAGTGACTTAACCACAACAGGCAGTGCAAGCAATTGGAGGTGAAATGCTGTAGTTGCAGAGAAGCAGTAAAGGACATTTGTCTCTGTCAGAGCCTGTGGTCCCAGTGAGTCCAGGAAGGAGGGAAGAAGCCCAGTATGACCTGTTGGTACTGGAATGTGGAAGAGAAGACCTTTCCTTTTATCTAGGGAGAAATTGAAATTTACAGTGGTGGTCTAAGTTCTCAGTATTTTCAGAGCTTTAGCATGAAGATGTCTTGAAGGTTGAGAAGATCCCAGACCTTGCTGGGGTCATTTAAACCATTCTTAATATTCTAGGAGACAGTTTGTCTTTGACTTTAAGAGATGTCTTCTTGTATTGAGAAACACAAAACCTGAATTCATCTACTCTGTGAAAGGTGCCTGATCAAAGTCCTCTGCAATGACTAGAGGATGTAATTAAAAAAAAATATATATATAAAAGTTGTGACCACTCATATTGGTGGGTAAACACTATTGCTGTACTACAGTCAGAAAAGTTGCTTGGTCTTGGTTTTTTTCTGTGCTTTAGGAGGCTCCTTGGTCCCCTGTGCTGAACAAAGCCAGAAGTAACCTTGGCTGTCATATATGGATTACAGCTGTGATAGACCATAGCTGTTTTGTTTTATATGCAAAGCAGTAGATTTATCCAGTCTTTATTTATCTGTATTGAAATATTGCACCTTGCTACAGTTGCAAGCCATTATTTAGATTAAAATCCTTTCATATATTAGTCCTCTTCTACTTCACTGGGCATACAAATGTGCTTTGTGTTAAATGTAGCCATTTGGAGAAATGGTCTTGTAATTATGGGCTGCAGTGGAGCATGGTACGTAGATCCCTGAGCTAGTACCAACCTGAGGCACTCAGTCCCCTGGGTTTCCTGGCACAGCTTATGAGCTCAGGCTCAGCATTGTCGGAGGACACCTCTGCCATTCCTGCAGATGAGTCATGGTGCCCAGAGCCAGCTGGGGCACCTCTCAGCCCTCACGTGCAGGGCTTTGTGAAAAGGGAGTCGGTAAAGCTTCAGCTGTTCCAGCTTAGTAGTCTGTTCTGTTATGCTCAAATTTCCTCCCAGATGATGAACTACCAATACTTATTCTTCTTTGCCACTTTTGGAAGTGAAGCTTATAAAAAATTTGATTGTATACAGTGCATTTGGATGGATATTTACCCTAGCAGTATGGATGGCATGTGGAACAGGCTTTTCTTTTTCAGGTGAGGCTTGGTTAGTGTATCAAGAGAGGGAAGAGGCCGTAGATGATTTAATAATACGGATGCTTGATGACGTTGTTCTGTCGATGTTTTTTTTTCCTAATAGGCCTTTTTCACTGAACTGCCAGTGGATTTTCAGGAATCTTTAAATTCAAATTATGGAATTTTTGTTCTAAACTGTAGTTTGAGTGATTTGGGAGCCCTGACAGTTTACCTGTCTCTGCTCTGCGGAACTGGTGTGTTCATGGCATGTCCTGTCCTCTTGGCCCCTTGCTTGCACAAACCATTGGACATACTGGGCACATCTCTGGGCTTATGCTCACTTCTTTTGGTGGGGAACAGAACAGGCAAGGGTGCAGGCCAGGTCTCAAGATGACATTGTAAGAATGCAGCTGAAGTATGAACCTAAAAGAATATGGTGTTCCCATGTTCACTCATTGGACATAAACACTGTAGCATGCTTTTCTTAGCAGAACCACTTTATAAATCTGGAGTTTCACTTCCAGAGCTGTTAAAAAGGCTGGTCAATGGACTCTTTATTTTACTCATTTTTCCTATCCAAGAAGCCTGTGTTCAGGCAGAATTAGTTGTTTTGTCCTGTCCGAACCATCTATTTGTGCACACATAAGCCATCACTTGTATTTGCAGATGTTGCAACTTCTGTTTGATACCACAAACCAATGTTTTAGAAGTAATTGGGGAGCTGAAGGCTGCTGGGAGAAGGATGTTCAGAAGGCAAGGAAAGGCCAGAACATGGTGCCACCCTGTGAAAGGAGCTGCACCTTTGTGGCCTTTGCACATCAGCTGTATACTCCACTCAGGCTCAGTGTATTAGGCAGAATTCACAGTCTCTCAAATTAAAAGACAGATGTACAGGTTTTTGAAAAATGCTTTGTAGAGACAACCTGTTTTGTAAGATGCACAGCAAACAAAATGAGAAATTAAATGAGATCAAGCTTGTAGGTTACAACATCTCCCCACTGTCTTAATCCAGCATTTTTACTGGGATGCCTGTTTTGCAGGCGATTTAACTGCAGCAACACGCTGCCACACACAGCCACAGCCACACAGTCACACGGAGGAGCGGGGGTAAAGTTGAAAACGCTGATCTGCAGAATGGAGCACTGATGGTGTGATCACCGTGTTCTGTGTTCTCAAAGAAACTTAAATCAAACTATAATCCAGAAATAGAAAAAGCTGCTTGTTAAAAACCACAGCTTTTTACTGTCTTTTTCTACCAAAGGAAGGTTCAGCTCTGCTAGAAATGTTGAAAAGTGTATTTAGGTGCATTATCTCTAAGAAAATGAAATGTATATGGTGATCAGTTAAGTATTTTCAAATTACGGGATTTTTGGTGTTCCAAAATCAGGATTGCTGTTGAGATTGGGAGGTATTGAAGTTCAGGAGTTATTTACTCCCAAGAAATGAGAAACTTCTTCATTCCAAATCTACTACTGGTAACTAAATTTTGTGGTCTCTAAGTAGCCTGCTGTTTTGGCACTTGCTGAAAAGAGGCTTTTTTGTTGTTTTTCATTTTTCCTGTAAAATCAGTTAACCCTTGCATTTCTTTTAGTTCATCTCTCTTTGCAGAGAGATTTAGGGACTCATTTTTTTCCCTTAAAATTAATAAGGTCCCCTGGCAAGGTTGATGCTTGGAATTATCATCATAGAACAGAAATACAGCATCCCTACATCAGTGTTTTATGTGTTCTTATATCTGCAATTTATTTTTAATTATTTGATAATTAACAAAGACCCTCTCAATTTATTTTGTTAGTAAAAATGATGTAATAATATTGACTGTTATTATAATGCTGTCTGGTGTTAAGGTGTTGCAATGAAAGAGAGAAAATCACATGTTTTCAGCATGAAGTAGAAACTCTTTGACCAATATAAGAAAAAATAATTTCCCAGCAAACAGTTAATCTTACTTGGACAGAGGATACCCTTGAAATGCAAAATGTGTACTTTTCTTCCAGTTAAATCATTTAGAAAACAGAATTTATATCTTACTATCAAGTAGTAAATTGAAATGTCAGCATTCTGTTTTGTCCCTGAAACTCTTATTTGAGTTGACTCCTTTTGACAAGATATTACCAGTGCTCAGAAAGTTGAAAATATTTTATTCTGTGAAAGAAGTATTTACCGAATGTCAGGGTGTATTTTAGCTCGCTTTGCTCTCAAGGTATAATTCAATCTTTTTCATCCATTTCATGCATTCCCTATGAATTTTAGCAGCAATCTATTCTTCAGGAAAAAAAACCAACAGAGTACAGGTGCATTGCTGTTGGTGCGTTGAAATAACTGGTATATGTGCATTCGGAATCCAAATGCATTTTACTGTCTACATGTTAAATAAAGTTGTGTTTATGTTAAACTGCCACTGAAGGTTTCCCATCTGACCAGAGTCCTTTGTGTGCAGCTCTGGCACGAGCCAGTGCATTGTCCTGCAGGGCCCTCTGCTCACCGTGGCTGCTCTCGGGCTGGCAGCACCGGCCGGGACACGTGGTCTCAGACAGCTTTCATGTGTCAGAGTGCTTTTTGCCTTCTATTGTCTGCCTCCTAAAAGAAATGGTACAACTGCTTGTGTTTCTTCTCATATGTGTTATTTGGGTTGTTCCTCTCCTTCCTGTTTACAGACAAAACTTGCCAATGGCACTTCCAGTATGATTGTGCCCAAGCAAAGAAAACTGTCTGCAAGCTATGAGAAGGAGAAGGAGCTCTGCGTCAAGTACTTTGAGCAGTGGTCCGAGTCCGACCAGGTGGAGTTTGTGGAGCACCTCATCTCCCAGATGTGTCACTACCAGCACGGACACATAAACTCATACCTCAAACCCATGTTACAGCGGGACTTCATCACTGCACTGCCAGGTATTTCTGCAGGCAGAGGGAGCCTGATCCCTGTCTTTCAAAAAACTATTCTTTCTCGCCCTGCCCTGCTGGAGAGGTCTCTTGTAGGGTCAGTTTGCAAAATAGATAATAGCTTTTGAATGAAAAGCTCTATACCAATATGAAATGTAGTAATATTTTAATTTGTATTCCTGCTGTGTCTCAAGGCATGATCTAACACTGTCATGGTTTGTCTAGGAGTAAATGATAGCTAATCTGTGTGTTGTAAAAGTAGTTATCCCAAGCCACAGGGCAAGTAGTTGTACTCTTAATGCCCACAACGATGCATGAATAACGAAAATTTTTTAAATTAAAACTACTACTCTTTCTGGTTGCTCAGCTGAGGTTTTCCGTTTTCTTATTTAGATATTTGTCTCTCTTTTCTGCTGAAATAACTTCCTGCAGCCATTGTTTTGATTATATGTTTATTGCTAATAGAAAATGGAGGGCATAAGAGCAAAAGATGGAAGTGTTCTGTTTTTTACACCTTTGTAGTGCTTTCCATTGAAAATATTATCCCAGCTATTCTCAGATGTGGCATTGGGCAGATCTCACAGAATGCACACATAAAGTAGTGTACATGCAGTTTTATATTGGCCCTGTCTTATAGATGGGAAAACTAAGGTGGTGGGAGATCAGATATATACAGCAATAGAGTTTCAGAACCAAACAGAAATTCCTGGCTCTTTGGCCATATTTTTTCAGACCATTAGTTCATACCTCTGTAGACAGATAAATAGATAGTTAATAGATTAGCATTCCCATGCCATAGGTCCTTAGTTTGAGAGGGACCTGAGCAAGAAGTGGTATAGGTGTTGTCTCTAAACACCAGGTTGAAGAGAGGTGTTTCTTGCCAAAAGCTTATTCTGTGAATGCATTTGGAGAACTGAACTCTTGGCAATTTGATCAATCCGGTCATTTCATCATTCTTCAGAAGGGAGTTCTCAACATGACATATAAGTTCTAGCCTTAAAAGATGGAAAAAAGTATGTTTAACTGTGAATTGTATAAAGCATAAAGACACTGCAGGAGTTTTGCTATGAAGTTAAATTGGTAGACTCATTGGATTTTAAGCTCATTGTGCCCAGTAATCAAATGGCTGTTGTAGCATTAAAAAAAAATCTTAGTTATGCTAAGTACCTGCTTTATGTTAGTTTTTAGTAGTCCAATGGCAATAATCTCATGTACTTAGAGCAGCATTATAACTTGTGGAGCTGCTCTGTTTCAGAAAAATAGGGAGGGTTTGGAAACTGCATTGCTTTCCCCACTTTTAAAGAGGAAGTATACATGTAGTTACATACACATTTTTTCCAGGTCTTCCTCCACAGAACCCCATGAAAGCAAACCAACACATCTCACTGCACTTGGTTAATTTTTTTCTACAGGGCTTTTTCTGAGAATTTTGGGCAGATGCTATAAATACTTCTAGAGACATTCCAAATTTCCTAGCCATACCATATTTGTTACTGGTCTATTCACAGTTGCCCAGGAAGCAGCTGATTTTACTCTATCAGAATGCAGAATAAATAGGAATCAAGCAGCTAATATGTGAGTATTTTAATAGTTGGGGGAAATGTGTGCATAAATAATGTATGTACATCAATTTGCATATTTGCAAAGTGCAAATGTCCTACTGGATATAGCTCTAAGGGAGAAAATTAATGGCAAGGAATTACACTGGCGCAGACTCTGCAGTCCGTGCAGGATGTCCTGAGTATAACCAGGTACAAATGAGGGGAATGGGAAGGGAGGAAGGTAAGAAACTGCCTAGGAAAGAGTGATGAACCTAAAATTCTAAATTAAGTCATATAATGAAAAGAACACCCTAAACTCTGTAAGTATTTTTTAGCTTTCTGAAATTCTCAAGTGTTCAGTACTCTGGTTTCATTTTTACTACTTCATTCTCTCTCCTGCTCTCCCCCTTGAGTGAATAAAACAATAAAGCTACTTCAAAATCATGAGGTATCTTATCTCTGTCCTCCTAGCACAGTCCCAAAGAATGACCAGAATTAAAGGTAGTTTTAGATCATGGGCATGTTTTACTCACATAGAGTAAAGTTGGCTCAGATTATTTTCCCAGTGCTTTGAACAGAATTAAGGTTGTTTGAAAAATACAGCTTAACTGTGTAATCTAACAAAGTTTGTTCAGTTTCTGAAAAATAAGGCTTCTGCTTAGCATTTTCAAGCTGTTTAACATTTTTTATGAGGAAAGCCATTTTGATAAGGATTTTGTGTGTGAAATAACTGAAACGTTTTTGTTGGTTTGTCAGGCTGAAGGGCTAATTGTGTTTCAAGTCCAAGTAGCAAAATCTTCTGTGAGCAGAGTTTTCCTTTTTTAAAGAAGCAATGCTTTGTTAGGTACACAACTCAGTGACTTGTGCTGTTCCTAAGAAACAAAATAATAAAATTGAGTTTGCAACCAGGCCAAAATAGCTCTGCCCATCCACTTATCATAAATGTGAGGAGAAGAGTCCAAAACATGAGTATTCCTTCTCTGCAAAGGGTCTACTGTCAATGACAAAGGATGATTTAAGGACATGGCAGTAGTTACAGCACCTCATTGCAACCAAGATCTACAGTGCAACTCCTGATGAAACAGAAAGGGCGCATGGGTGACGAGTACTGTGCCCAGGTTGTGCAGTGTAGCCCTGCTTCCTAAAGCCACCAGTTGTTCCCCATATAAAAAATGAATTCCTCCTGTGACGCTGCTGACTTAAAGCCACGCTGCTGACTTAAAGCCACAATACTACACAGGCAGCATTTGTAAGTGTCCTGGTGGGTCGGTAAATGTCTTTGAGCCCACTGGAAGCAACACAGACTGGAAAATCTGCCATTTCCACCCAAAGCTGCAGGAACAGGGCAGCAGGATGTCCATCACTACCCCGCCAGTTGTGGAGTTCCTGTAAATTCCAGTTCACATTCACTAAAACATTGTCTCCCTCTTTCCCCAGTTTGCTGTGGAGTCAATCTAAATTTACAAACACTTACTTTTTTTTTAAATAGTGGTTGTACACGTCTTTTCAGATTAAATACATAATAAAGGTTGATGATGCTTTTATTTTGCAGGTTGACATCTAATTTTGCATCTATAAAGATAAGAAATGTCAGACCTCTTTCTGCACTCTCTGGTTGTGCCCGGTATCATTCACATGCTTTTTCTACATAAAGATTGAAGCATAAAATGCTGAGCAGAATGTCTTACCCAAAGTGTATTCTAAGTTTAGCAAATTTGAAAGCAGCAGGAGGAGGCATGCTGAATTGTCTCATTTTCATGCAGTGGGAGATAATTTTGAGATCTTTTCATTAAGGGAAAAAAGGTTGGGCCATTTGTGTGTCATGAACTCCAATCAAAGTCAGCTGGTTGCACGCAGTTTGGTTTTGCAGAAGTACAGATGTGTGACTCTAAAAATGTACTTACTGCCTTTTCTTTCCCTCTCACAATCAGGGCCTGGTCTTTGAGGCTGTTGTTTTAAAAGCAAGTAAACATGTATTTAACTTTGTCCCAGTTGTGAACCAGGGGGAAAATGCATGTAATACCAATCTGCCATGCTTCGTTTTTGGTTGGACTGAACGTTTTGCCTGAGGGATGATGTGGTCTAAACTTTCACAAAGCAGCTGAAATTTAACCTGTGAAGTGAGATAATCTCTTGGTGGTGTGTCTCATTCGTGAATTAAACAGCCTTCAAGAGAAGCTGTATTTGCACAACTTCTCATTTAAAAGGCATCTTGTTTTCCTGAAGTCTTGCTGGTGATTAAATTTGATTGGGTAAGGGCACATTTTTACTGACTACATCCATCCAGTTAAGAAACGTAGCATAACCTTCCCTGCCCCCAGCTATGTAGACATTACATTGAGCTGCTTGGTGCTAACCAGGCAATTGCTTTAGATTTCACTCCAGCCATGTTGAACTAAAGCCAATCCTGGTATTCATACCAAGAAATATTTGCCAATTATATTATTTTGGTGCATATTTTTCCTTCACCCACTAAAATAAATGAAACTAGCAAACCTGCTTCACTTTCTCCTTACACAGTCTCTCCTTCCCTCTTGACGTCCCTGTGAATCTGCATATCCTTCCCTCCCCCCTGTCTAAAGGTACCACTACCCTTCAGGGCACACATTGGGAATATATATTTTTTTCTTCATTACATTTAAAAGCTACTGCTTTAGCAAAAACAGCTTTTGAGCCGTTGCAACATGAGAACAGCTGTAGCAGTGAAATGAGAAATGGTCCTAATATAGAGAGATTTTGGGGGCTGCGTTGCTGAGTTGGAAATGCCATCCATAGAATATCCCCCTAGTGCTAAAACCCATCGAAATAGATTGGAATGACTTCTTGGATTCTTTATTATTTTTAATGCCTTGTTGTGCTATATCCAAAGGAAGTTGGAGAACACTGCTCACTCCTGAACTTAGCCTCAAATGCTCTTCTGTGCATTTGGTCCAGCTCCGCATGCAGAAGAGGAGTTGGAAGGAGAGTGTATCTTTGTACTAGCAGGGGGAGTTGTTTAAAACTCTGTGTCTGTCCAGCAAATAATCTTTTTCTGTTGTTGTTGTTGTTCTCCCCCAGCTCGGGGATTGGATCACATTGCTGAGAACATTCTGTCATACCTGGATGCCAAATCTTTGTGTGCTGCTGAGCTGGTGTGCAAGGAGTGGTACCGGGTGACGTCGGACGGGATGCTGTGGAAGAAGCTCATTGAGAGAATGGTCAGGACAGACTCCCTGTGGAGGGGTTTGTCAGAGAGGAGAGGATGGTAAGGAAACTGAATCTTCATCTGTTTTGCCCCCATTCAGGACAGTAGGGGTTGTGTGTTTCAAACCATATTTGAAGAGGGTTATTCACTGCATTGAAACATCATTTTGGTTCCAAACCTGACAGTTGCTTACATCAAAAATCAGGGTTTGGGGAGTTAGGGTATCATTTGGCTATGTGGCAGTGTGGAGGATTTTTTCCTCACCTTCCTCATCTGATCATGCTCTTACCCCACTGTGACAAGACTGAGATTTTTACACCCAGCTGTCATTCAGTTCAAATTAAGAAGCTGTGTGTGCCTCGGGGGAACCCTAAACTGGTCAGCAGTTCAGAGCAGAAGAGCTTTTTCAGGAGTGGCAGTGGGGCAGCATGTGCTATGAATTAGTTCTTTCCTGATAGGTCTGTTTGTTTTCCTCAGCAGATTTTCACTATTAGATATCTGTTTAATTTTCAAACTGGAAGCTGGGGGTAGGTACCACGGAGAATAGGGGACTTTAGAAATGCAGATAGATTAGTTAATAATCATCTGGAATAGCCTTACTACAATGTAGGTCTCACTGAAGTTTGAAGCTACTCTGCTAACATTTCATTAGAACTTTCCCTCTCAGGGGTACACCCTTTAATACATAATTTTCTTTTCCAAGGGTGTCCCTAGGATGTTGGCAGAAGGGAAACTGGGTATGAATATTTCATAAACAAGATAAAAGTGACAGCTCAGGCATTTTGGTTGCCATTAAAAAGAAGAAGATACAGAGTTGCAAACAAAGACTCTTGGTTTGTGGTTCATTTTGTTATACTGTTTGTCTCAGTAAGTAAAGGCAAGTAAATCAGGATTATGAGACATTCTTTAAAAATAAATACTGTTTTAATATGCTTTCAATAGTGCACTGTTTCTAAAGAGTGTAAAATAAACACAAGCATGGCAGTGGTAACTTTTACATTTCTTTCAGTGCCTTATTCTCTCTAGGACTTCCATTTTTTCTCCCTATTTTTGAGGTCGTAGTAAGTCCTAAGAGGAGCTTGAGAAGTCATTTACTCCCTTTTGTTTCCCATAGGCAGAGACAGGTTTTTCTTAACTCATCCCAAATGTTTGTGTTAACTTGTTCTTAAAATCCTCTACTGATGGAGATTCCCCAGGCAATGCCTGGAAAAGGAATTCCACAGCTTCACTTTTTTACTCTTTCTAACTTCAGTGTTTGAAAGGGTTTTCTTGATATCTAGGCTGTCTTTGTAGCTACACTTTGCTTTGTTACATTTAACCTGCACAGATAAGCAGGACAGTGTCTCGTTCTCCTGTTTGCAGTAATCTTTTCTGTGTTGGAAGATGACTATGTTTCCTATGTTTTGGCTGCACTAGCCAACCATAATGGTGTATTGTCTTGTCCTCTTACTATTTTTGGTTTTCTCTGTTGACATCCTTCCCAATTATTCTACACATTCTTGGAGTATGGTTTAATCAGCTGAGTGTCTTCTGCCGAGGCATCACTGGTGTTTGCTCCCTCCACACTTTAGAAATAACATTAGCACCAAATACTAGTCATACAGACACATGACATTTCTAAAATTTTGCTTCTCATCTCAAGGACAGTCAGTACTGCACTTCTTCTTCAGGTTTGTGCTGTGTGCTGGAGTTTGCTTTGACACAGCAAGAGCACCTTGTGACCAAGTCTTTCAGATTGTCCTCTGGTTAACTCTGTGATGAACAGACAGAACTGTGTGGTTAAGAGATGCAGACAGGAAATATCCCGTGCAATTGCATCTCTGCAATATAGACGCATTATAGCTTGTAATCAGTGCTAGCTCTGTGCGTGGCACAAGGAGATGGCTAACTGGACAGTTCAGAATGATGGGTGACTGGTGTTACTTGGTTACAGCTCCTCAATTTGGACATGAACTGTCTGATTTCAGCATTTACAGCTCGTACTTTACAACAGAACCCCCCCTCATTCTGCAGCTTGGCAGCCTTCACTGGCAGATTGTCAGGGAGCAGTAAGGGTTACACAGATTTAGAGAAATATAAAGCAGAAGCCCAAAATCTGGGCATGCTTGTGTCCATCTGATTGAATTGGCTGGCCATCAAAACCTGCAAACAATAGTTCCTTTTATCCCAGAGCCACAGCACAACAACTACTGGGATGCCATGGAAATTCCAAGCAATCCTTCAGCTGAACAGTAAACAACTAAATCTACATGCAGCAGGGCAGGACTTATAGGTAGCAACCAGACTTTGTGTTAAATTAGCTAGTAAGGTTAGAAAGAATAAATAGGTTTTTAGTCACATAGCCTTGTACGCAGGTTTTCGTAGACCTGCCCCAAGTCTTCTAGGATGTCTCCAAGGTGTTCTGTTATCTCCAAAGGGGTTTTCATCTTCCTTGGCCAATAATATTAATTTTCATGAATGCACTTCCAGGCTGGATCACAGTAAAAAGGCATCTCTCTAGTTAGTGGTTTGTCTGCATCCATGTGTGCCATCTTCACATGCGTTTGTTCCCATATGTGTGTCTGCTGGTCATTGTATTTGAAGAGTCAGGTGATTCCTCTGTCCAAAGACGAAAGCACCTCTCTCTCAAGTTGTACTTAGAATACTTGATTTTAAAAAGTATCAAAAGTTCTTTTCCTGAGCATTTGTCATTTTGTTTGTCCAGTCCTGTAGTTTGGTACTGCCTTACAACCTAAAGATTTTGGTTCATTGTTGTGATCTCCCTAGTTCAAGTGCATCAGGGCAGCTAATGTACAGTCTCTGAAATGAGTTTCGAGGTATACTGTATGGAAAGGACAAGAAAGAAATGCACAAGGAAGTATTGAACAATTAATTATGCTGTAATGGAGCAAGGGAGGGAGAAGTGGAGAGCTGGCCCAGTGTAAACTCTGTGCCTCTGATGCCAGGATTACACTCGGAGGCATTTGTGCCGCTCTCCATTTTGCAAGGCATGTTGCCAGGCAGAGCAGCAGTTAGTACGCCCATGGTGGGGTTTACTAGCTTCCACACCGTGTTTGGTGGCTTCTTAACTTCAGGATGAGGAATTAAAGTTTTTTACACAGCAGGCAGTGATTGCCGTTTACAGATTTTTTGGTAACAAAACTCTAGCTTGGGATATGAGTATTCCAAATCAGTGTTGAAATGAGGGAGGCACCACAGATGAGGTGTTGCTTACCAAAATAGAGTAGTAGCAGTAAAATGTCCATGTACCCAAACTGATACTGTTCCTGCTAATGCAGATAAAAGCTAGCCTTGAATGCCTAGTGAATTTGAGGGTTCCTTGGCTTCTTTCTTTTACTTTGCGTGCTTTATTTTAAAGGTGACCTCTGATAATAGGTGTGAGTATTGCAGGCATGAACCACTGTCAACCCTTACTGAGCTGAATGGGCTCATGTCCATAATAGAGAATTTATTTCCCTTCCCCGAGTTATTGGACACAGATTTTTCTTGGGTATTTCAGTGTTAAAATGCAACACTGACACGTTGCAAGCAAACAAGGAACCATCCCATCTTTATAAATTAAGTTTGACTATGAATCTGTCAGCAGTGTTACCCATTTGTAAAATGCCAGGAGGACCTTTCTGCAAAATGCTGAAACATGATTTGTGTTCAATGGAAATGTTCTTTGTCTTCCAGGGGGCAATATCTATTTAAAAATAAACCTCCTGATGGAACTGCGCCACCCAACTCCTTCTACAGAGCACTTTACCCCAAAATTATACAGGACATAGAGGTAAGAAACAGCTGCCAGATGTGGTGGTGTTTTACTGTTGGTTTTTTAGTTTGGTTTTCTTCAAATGTTCCTGATTTATTAATGATGCTGAAGTTCTGGGGATATTAGATTGCAGTGTAGTATTTCCTTAAATCTGACATGTCTGTGTTTGTCTGGAGTTTGTAGATCTGGGATAGTTGTATAAGATCCTGCTGCTCCTTTAGACAGAGGATGAGTTGGATTGTTCAGTGAGCTGTTTGCAGGTGAAGTCTCCACCCTTTGCACATCCAATATCACAGCAGCACTATAACATCTTGGTTTTCTCTGTTCCACAGTACTTTGCTCCTCCCAGTGTGAATGGGACCTAAATGTTATGGGAAGGTATCAAGAACTGAGGCAGGGAGAAAGTGCATTCCTAAAGTCTGCAATCCTAAGACTCAGGGAAACAGGAAGCAGCTGAGCATGTTTTCCTTGCATTTAGTGTGAGTGAAATGGCATGTTCTGGTTGTTTCCTCAAGGCAGAAGCAGTGCTTGGGCACTGTTGTGACAAGTTTGTGCAAGCACTTAGAGCTCAACTGAGACTTTCTCTTCAGTTGTTTAGCTGTTGAGTCACAGGGGGTTAAAGGTTGGAGATAAAAAAGAGCTTTTAGGTTACTTCTTCCTCACCATTCCCAGCAGCACAGACTACTTTAGCCAAAGTATGTTTTCCAAGCATTTGTCTGTTTAATTGGATTTATTACATGTATTCTAGAAAGCAGGTATGTCACTGTATGGGCCTGATTGCACGAAAAAGCGTGAAGAAAAGTGTCTGCTGCCTTCTCAACCAAACAAAAGGAAAGGGAGATAGTTCCATGCTTGCTTTTTTCCCTATGTCTCATCTGTCTCCTGTCTCTCCTCAAGACAATAGAGTCGAATTGGCGGTGTGGAAGGCACAGTTTACAGAGGATCCACTGCCGAAGTGAGACAAGCAAAGGGGTTTATTGTTTACAGTATGATGATCAGAAGATAGTAAGCGGCCTACGAGACAATACTATTAAGGTGAGAATGCTCCATCATGGCATACTAATGGCTTGGAGTGCCTATGCCATAAATAATAGTGTCCTAATTTCAGTGACACCTACCCAGTCTCTTGTTAGTAACCTAGCCTTCTCCTTCCCCTTCCCCCATCTCCCACCAGCACAGCAGCTACGCCTCTTTTATCTAGCTAGAGAGACCCTGCTTTCAGACAGACAAGCTTTGCTAGCAGAGTTTCTGTCCAGCAGTAATTACAGGCTGTGTAATTACTGGGCCCTGTACCCTAATGAGAAGGGTAGAACTAATATTCATAGTAAAGCCAGTAATAGCAGAGATGTCAATGTATTGCACCAAAGAGCCTGTAGAAGTTTCTACAGATGCCACTAAAGGTGTTCTAAGTGCCCTGTGGATGATGTGTTGTAGTGAAAAACAGTCTAGTCAAACTAGTAAGTGCTGAAAGATGGAAACTTTACTTTGAATATTTGATGCCTTAGATCTGGGATAAGAATACATTGGAGTGCAAGCGAATTCTCACCGGACACACGGGTTCTGTCCTGTGCCTCCAGTATGATGAACGGGTGATCATTACCGGATCTTCAGACTCAACAGTCAGGTGTGTGCTTATGATTTGGACCTTTCTGTTTGCCTCTTAAGATTTTAGCTCTGCAAGCTGCTGAAATGATCTCTTCTTAAATGTGTGCTGTTCAAGCAGTTCCATGAAGTAGTTCAGCATATTTGTCCTTCTTTATCAGATGTCCATGCAAATCGCTGTCAAGGAGAAATGAGAATCTAAGCCAAGGCCAGTCAAGGTCAAGATGACTTAGGAAGGCCATCTGGCATTTCACCAAGGTTTTGCATGTTTTGGCACTCCCTGAGAATGTTATAAATTCTCCTTGAGAAAAGCTTTTTAAGAGTTGAAATTTTCAGAGCAAGTTTGAAGGTTTAGTCATCCATTGTCACTTAATTTTAACGAAATATGTATGACTAGATCTCCCATGACTTTAAATTAAATTCCAGCATGATGTTTCTTTTCATTCAGTCTTTCTAACCTTTCTTTCCTTCAAGTCTCCCGCAAAAGGCTGGACACCTCAAGGTAGCACTTGTGGTGCATGCTGTGCAATTGTGAAGTCCACTAGTCATACTAGAGGATACCAGAGAGTGCAAGACCCATAGTGTAAATACAGGCATATATGGGTTAATGAATTGCAACATGAACTTGGATGCGAAGGGGCAGGTCTGACTTCTCCATGTTGTTATATACTCCCTGCTTGTCAGAGTACAAGCAATGCTCGTGCAGTGAGGTTAGACACCAAAAAGCTGCATTGCTGGCCTTCTCTGGAACTATTAGCATGCATTCCTATGGCTGCAAGTTCCTCTCTGCTTATGTGTAAAGTACTACTGTTAAGCTAGTAACTATTAAATTGAATTCCTGACATGTGATGCATGCAGTCTTGCTGTTCTGCTAGGTTTTGGGGTTCTATCATTAGTAGGAATCCAGAATTTTGGCAACACCGCCTGCCTGGAGGTGGTGTGGGAACTGCACTGGGTTAAACAGATCGCAAAAGGAGAGGCTGATGTCTGTAACAAGCACTGTCATTTTCCGTATCAGGCCAGGCAGGCCAAATTGCAGACTGGCTACTTGCCCAGGAATACTTTGTCTCCCACTGTATCTGTAAATGTTTGTGCAGACCCCAGAGGCACATAGGATGCATCACTTTTATCCTTGGGTCTCCTCAGGAAGAGAGGCTTCATCCAATAGACAGTACAGATGGGCTCTTAATGCTTCTGAGATCTCAGGGATGCACTTGTCCAAAGAAGTCAGTGGGTCTCCAGCTCCTGTTCAGTTTGGCAACCCTGTCTGCAAACTGTTCATATGTTAATGGCTCAGGTCTTAAGTTTTTTCTCCTTTGCATTTTCTAATTAGAATGCAGTTTTCTTTCTCATTTAGAGACCATAAGTTGATGCACTTCAGTTTCCATAAGTTAGAAAATAAGACATTAGAAGTCTTTCTCACATCTTGCCTTTTCTTACTGCTTGCCTTATTGGCAGCGGAAAGTTTTAACTTCTGCAGTGTCTGATGTGCTTGATGAGACAGCCATTTTCTACTTTCATGTAGTGTATCTGGGATACAGGTGTGATAGTGCCAAAATAAATCTCTTTATGGAGGGCAAAAGAAGTTTGCCAACAGAATAGCCCAAAATAAATATTTTTAAGGTTTAAAATCTTCATTTCAAGCACTAGAAGTTCTGTATGAAGCTTTTGTCTAACGTGCATCTTAAATTATCTTTCGGTTGAAACAGTTGGTTCCAATAACATTAAATTGACATAAATGCTATGTCTTAATTTGGGTATTCAGCACATTCCTGGAATGTAGCTGTGTACCAGATGCACTGCAGGGTAAATGCAAATCATGGTGCAACTTGTGGCAATTACTTGTATTTGTTTGAAAAGAATTGTCTTGTCTTCTGCTTCTGTATAAATTGCCGCTTGAGCTGATAGTCCTGTGAGATAGGTCAAAAATTAAGCCTGTCAGGGAACTTACTTCTCCACATTGATTGGAAATGAAGTGTATAATAGGCTGGCACAACCAGGAAACACCAGTCTTTAAGGCCATCAGTCTTCTAACTTTCCTCAGCACTAAATTCTCTTAATTAAAGAATGCTTTTTTCCTGGGTGCGTTATTTTTATGGTGTTAACTGCATTGCAGGGTTTTTGGCTGCTGGACTGTCTCAATGTACACATAATCAACAGGTTTATCTAATACATTTTTTAATGAACTATTACATAGGTGTAGATATAACTTGTGGTGTTTGCTTCTCTAATATCGCTAGAGAGTCAATTACCTCTCCCTGTCCCTCTCTCCCTCTGCAGAAAATGCACTGTGCAGGTTTTTAACTCTCTTCTCTCTGGTTTGAAATCTGAACCTGCAGAGTGTGGGACGTGAATGCAGGCGAGATGCTGAATACGCTGATCCACCACTGCGAAGCCGTGCTGCACCTCCGCTTCAACAACGGCATGATGGTGACGTGTTCCAAAGACCGCTCCATCGCCGTGTGGGACATGGCTTCCCCGACAGACATCACCCTGAGGAGGGTGCTCGTAGGGCACCGAGCTGCCGTCAATGTAGTGGACTTTGATGACAAGTACATTGTATCAGCATCAGGTGACAGAACTATAAAGGTGAGGTGTTTCAGAGGCTTTCTGTTTGCAGCACTGGGGTTTTTATTAATGAAGAACAGTGACCCCACAGGGAAGATGGCCCTTGGCAGGATCTTCCTTTAGAAGCAGTGTTCTTCCTCCTGCTCATTTGCACTCGTCCCTCCTCAGCTGAGCTTGCACAAGTCATTTAGAGTGCTTATGGCAAATCAGATCCAGGTACAGCTGCAGTTGAAAAAGAACATTTTTTTTCTGTGTTCTTTTTCAACTTGACCACTTCCATAGTCTGTTCAGTCATTTAAACAGTTGTTAGCGGGCACCATGGGGACAAAAGTGAAGGTGAGTGGATAGGAGACACTTAAGTGTTACTGCTACGATCCCAGTCTGCAGCATTAAACCTCAGGAGAATCTATATCATGTGTAAACTAAATAATAGCCCAAGAATACTAAACCCAGAAGCTAATTTGATACTGTGTGGCAAAAATCTTCTGTGTACAATGACCCTACCTGCTATCAGTTGCAGACTATAACCACAGGTCATCAGAGGGGTAATTTTCCCAGTCTTAATGATAACATCTTCATTAAGAGCATTCTGGATGCATCTATATATCATACAGACACCATCTTTTGTTAGTCTCTTCATAATAATTTTGTCTCTGTGTGGTTCCCTCCCCCCCTTCCTGTCACAGGTATGGAACACTAGTACCTGCGAATTTGTGCGCACCTTAAATGGCCACAAACGAGGCATTGCATGTCTGCAGTACAGAGACAGGCTAGTAGTGAGCGGCTCTTCAGATAATACCATCAGGTGAGAGACAAACTCCCCATCTCAGAGTTCTATGCAAGCACGTTGTCTCTGGTGCCCTGGGACATGCAGAGGTTAGGCAGCTGAAGTGCTCTGTACCCTTGTCAACTTTGAAGTATGCTTTCTTTGGTATAGAACATTGGGAACTACTGGAAAGAGATATTAGAAGCCTGTTTTACTGTGTTGTCTTTCATCCTCTACATCTCAAGAGTCCCGTACTAATCAACAAGTTGCATTGCTCTGACAGTTCTGGTGTATGAAAGAGCTGGCAAGTACCACTTTCTGTGATGTCCTCTTGTGATATTTTAATTGGACTATGTGTCTAGTTAAAGGGGTCAGATTCAGATTTGCAGTAAGAGGCATTTAATCCTCTGCAGAAATCCTCCTGGGCTCTCGCCAAACTCTTCTTGTGGTACTTGGCACCTGGTTAAGTTTGGAACAGCTGGTTTAGAGCATGAAGTTCAGTTTGCTGCCTTTTGCACTTTTCCAGCTGCCCTGGTTGCAGTCTGAGATTTAACTCTTTCTGGTATCACGAGCCAGAATTTCTCCCTACATCCTGCAGCTGCTGGCAGAGGGAAGTCCCACTAATTCCAGGATGTACGGAACAAGCTTGAATATTAGTTTACATGATATAGAAAAATGGCTCTGTCATGCAAATGGGAGTAACAGCAACCTCCCTTTTCCCTTAGTCATTTCTTTAAGTAATTGTCTGCGTTCTGATAAAACTTGAAAGCTGGACAGTGTAAGCAGAAACACTTCACTTCGCATCTCAGTAATAATTTTTCCTCAGTGAGAATGATCCATACTATTGTTTGCCTGTGGACTTGGTTTGCAACAAGCTGTCTCTCCCTGCTCTGCATTCTGTAGGAAAACAGTGGTCCTTTGGTTGACATCACCAGGACACTGTGCCAGATTTTAGTACAGGGCTGTCTGAGAGCGTGACCAGGAGAGCTGAAACTTTCATCTCTTAATCAAGGGAAGAAGTATTACACGCACTGTGTAAGAGCAGCACCACTTGGTGAGAACTTCTGCACTTCAAAGAGAAAAAATAAGCCTCTGTAGTTGTACCATGAGACTTGGCCTCAGAATTAGAGTAAGAAATAGTTAAATACTACAGCAGTTAGGGAAGGATCTAAAATATGCAACACTAATAAAAATAAATGTCAAGATAGTGATAATGCTAAACAGGAATACAGTTACTTTTATGCTTGCATTGGACAAAATCCCTACTTGACAGATAAATTGTGCTAGAATTTCGGGAATGTGAAAGTGAATCTTAATGAAAGTCAACTTTAGCAGCAGTGTGATCAAGGCAAAAGACTTACCTGCTGCTAAAAGACAGTTTTCTGCCAGCCATTAGCAGAGGGCACAAGTCAGTGGAAGAATTGATTAAGAAAAAGGTTCCTGAGTCATCTTTGTGGATAACTTGGTGCTTTGTAGTTTTGATTTTAATCCACTACCAGATGTTCTGTGCTGGACTTCAGTAGAGGCTGATACAGAACTTAAAAGTTCATTATTCCTCAGTTGCAGGGAAACTTTTTTCCAGAAGATGACTTTGTGATTTCTAGTTTTGCAACTGCAAATATTAAGGACATGTGAAGTAGCTGAGACTTCTGTAGGGAGGCCCCACATAAAAAAATTATTTAGGTTTTGATTTAGGCCAGAAATTTCACCAGTGCTAGAGGACACAACTACACAGACATCACTATCATTGTGCTAATTTCCATCTAGCAGGAACTTGTCCGTCGAGTTTAATACGTTCACTTCCGTATCTTACCTTCTAGGGCCAAAGTTCTTAATTGCTACAGACAAACGTAGTGTAGAAAAAAAGGAATCAGAGAATTTAGTGCAAGAAAATAAAATTAGACTATATCATCTTGGGTTAAACTTAACTTGGGTTAAGTTTTTAATGAGTGGTTGGTCTTCATGTGTATATTCTATTTCTATTGTGTGCACACATAAGGATCTGATACTGGTCTGTTTAGACAACAGCATGCTAAGAGATGGGGTTTCCGACTCACCTGCCTTCTGTACATCTCCCAGCTCTGCTTTCAGGTGAATTAAAGGCTGAGATAATTGCAGACTTCCCTCTACTTCCGGAAGTTCTCCTAAAGTTATAGGAAGGAAGGGTGGTGGTGGTTTTGATTGCGTACACTTTGTAGTGATTTTTTTTTAGTTAGTTCTCAAGCCTTAAGTTTAGCTCTTTTACTCTTTGTTCCTTTGAATATTTAAAGAAGTAGAAGTTAGAGAAACTTATAAAATCTGGGAGGTACCCTTGGCAGGGTACTAATTTTCTAATTCTGCTAGGAGACCCTACTCTTAAAGCAGTTATCCCCTTTGTACGTGAAGGCCCATTTGCTACGTGACATGATCACCTCTTGTAATCCCATTCAGATTCAGGTAAAACCTCAGACTGGGACCTGAAAATACAGGCCTGAGTTAGTGTGTTGCAGCCTCCCTGAGCTGCTGGCAATTTCAGGATCGATGGCAAGGAATGGAAACACATGGCGCAGAAGTTCCTGGCACAAGATTGCTCTTCAAACCTTTCTGCACCAATTAATCTCTGGCATTGTCTGTCCTGTTTACAGTCCTTGACTGACACAATGCTCTCTGACCAGCCAGAGTGCCTTTGGCTGACCTTTGCCATGGAGTTGCTTGCTCTGACCTTGACTGGTGTGCTGTACTCAAGTGAAGACTATTGGGCCCTTCACAGATTCCTGAAAGATCAGCTTCACAGATTGAAGAATCACTTTGTGCTCCTTGTTGGCTTCAAACATGTGCATAGACTTATCCTTTCTCGGTTCTACAGTGACAAAAGCATTCTTGTGTTCATTCCTCTGTTGTCCAAAGTGAAAGCAACTTGTTGTGGCAAGACAGCTGCAATTATACACCATTATACACATTATACACCAGCCTTGGGCACACAACAACTGGAGCTGGATTATTCCCTGGGGAACCTCAAGAGTGAAATATGTGGGGTTGGTTTATCTCTGTCTCTCAAGCAAAAGTGACCTGACCTCTGAGCAGCCGTGATGCTTCAAGATGTGTCACCCAGAGAAATTCCACATATTTCCCCGTATTTCTCACTACTGTGAAGTTCATGCCAGTCAGAGCACTTACTGGATGAGCATTTGAGAACATTCGTGACTGCTTTCTTTCTGCTGTGTGTCAGGGAGTCAGAGCAGATATTGCTATTACAAGACTACTGTATGAGCAGAGCATGTCTCAGCCAGAGATGAAGCACCTCTAGACAATACATGTCAAAGAATTTTAGTTCTTATAGGCAAATAATCATTCTTTGTTCATGGTAATTGGGAGTCATGTCAAAGAGCTGGCAAAAGTGTGGAAAACAAATGGACTTACTTCATAACTGTTTGAAGTGTTTAACTATTTTTCAAGGTAGCATGCAAGTGTGAAAATTATGTATTTTAGTTTATTCTCCATGCTGAAAATCCATCACAAAAGCCAAAACTCTGGGATATTTACAGTTGAGAGAATAAGGTATTGCTGGGTCTCTTACTGTATACTGGTTCGGGTGCCAGAACCTTTTTAAAATACTGTACTATTAGAAACAGTTCACAGAGAGCCGCAGGAGTTATTTGAGAGCAAGAAGAAAATGCATTACAAAATAATAAACACAGAGTATCCATTTTAGCTTATGCATAAGGTGCCTAGATTGCAGATTAAACTTACCTTCTGGGAAAGAAATGACAAAGGAAAAGATCTTGTTAATTCTTGTGCCTCTCACCACTATATTGATGACTTAATTTGTCCGATGGTAGTCTCCAAATCAGAAATGGGCATATAAGGGAACAGAAAGGGGCTCATGCCCTGTGAAGGTGATCATATCAATTGAAACAAGCTGCCAAGGGGATTGGTAAGTCTCCCTCTTTTAAAACCAAGGCACAACACTTGTATGAAAAATGAACCTCAGTAAAATAAAGTGAGGCTTACTGTGAAGATAACTGGGAGATATCCTGTGTTACTAGAGCAGTGGATACTAGAAACAACTGGTTTGTGACTCATCTCCCATTACAGTAACATCACAGGGTCATGTGGAAAATCATGCATCCATTTAACTGTGGGAAAAGGAGTGATGAGTGTGGTTTGTTTCTTCTTTGTTGTTCCATTATAACCTTTATTTCCAAGTTTCCATTAAGTACAAGCAAAGACCAAATGTTTCATTGCAATGCTAAGGTATTAAAAATTTCTTAATGCTTGTTTGTACTCTCTTCCAGGCTGTGGGATATCGAGTGTGGGGCATGTTTACGAGTACTGGAAGGCCATGAAGAGTTGGTGAGATGCATACGCTTTGATAACAAGAGGATAGTCAGTGGGGCATATGATGGGTGAGGTTATCAGTACAGTCAATGCTTTGCATCTTCCTATCTGTCTCAGTGTCTCCCATCCTACTCTGTGCATCTTCTGTATAAATATCAGACTCTCTGTCTGTCATACTAAGAGGACCTTTTCATGGCCAGTAAATGAGGACCATGCTACAGAGCATAGCTTTTGTTCTTCTTTCGAAGTAAGTCCATGTGATTTGATGTGTGTGATCCAGTTCTTTTGCTTGCAGACTATCTGACCAACTCAACCTGGAACTTCCAGCTCAACCACTTGTAAGAGCAATCTTTCCCATCTGTGGTTGTCTGCAGGACCATTTGCCATTACAGACTAGATGTCTGCACTCCCATGTGTTTCTGTTAGTTATTACCACCTGCTTTTTATGTGTTTTACTTTGTTGACAGCATATTTTTCCCTCCCATTAAGTTCTATAAGCTTTACAAAGGGGAAATGCAAGAACCAGGTCTGAAGAGCAGAAGGATTGCTGTAATTTTCCTTAAACTGGTGCATTAGCTAAGTTGTACTAACAGTTATTTTTTTTCTGTGAGTACTTGCTCTTTTCTCTTTAACAGAGCCATGGTGTTTGTCTATTTTTTCACCGCTAGGAAAATTAAAGTATGGGATCTTGTGGCTGCTTTGGATCCCCGTGCTCCAGCAGGGACCCTCTGCTTGCGAACCCTTGTGGTAAGAGCTTTTGATAGAGGTGTTGAAAAAAGTGTGCTTGTTCAGGGCTATCTTGAGCTGTGAAAACTCAAGTCAATTTAGCCCCAGTCTGCAGGATCTTGAAATAATTTCTAGGGGTCTGGCCTTTTTTGGGTGTCCAACTTTTTTCTAATTTTGCAAGCTATTAATTGCAAGCCTTAAAAGTTAGAATCTCTGGACTTTTTACTCCACTCTGGACATTTTAACAGTTTTATTCTGTGATTTGAAGTTAATAATTGAAGCCATTTTTGAACTCATCTTTGGAATCCATTGGCCAGTGGGTTTACATTAACCTGTGTGTACCTGATGATGCAGTAGTAAGTTCTCTGATTTGTTGACATGAAATTTCTTAAAAATACTGCATTCCAAATTTGAGGAGCGGGAACGAAAACACGCTTGGGATTGCTTTTAACTGCCTTTTGGGTGTTTAAAGAAAAAGCAGGTAAGGACTGAAACAGACAGTGAAATCGCCTTATGCTTAAACAGCACCTGCTCTTTTCATGCTGTCCACTGCTTTCTAGTGCAGGTCCGTGATGGTGTGGTTAAAATGTTACTGTGTGAGTGTCAACAACATTCACAGTCATGTTTGACAAGGGCTCTGCTTGGTCTTACAATAATGTGGGAAAGTTGTGAGAAGAATGCCAGGATAGCCAAGGCCTTGGGATGGTTCCTATAAGTGTTCCTCCACCACATTCAGCCCAAAAAAATAGCACTGTTGCTGGGGATAAAGCAAGATTTCAACCAGTACCAAAATCTCATTGAAAAAGAAGTACTATATATTTTTATTTCTTAGCTTGGAAGTGTTTAGGCAGTGTTTGGGTTAGTATATGCTAGAGCTTTTTCTGCTGTGGCACATGACTGTAGTCTGTGCTCTAAAACAGGATCGTACCGAGGCTGTCTGATTCTCCAAAAGTGTGGTTACCTCTCACCAGCTGAGCTGTGCTGGCTGACCTCCTGCACACTCATCAACCACCTGAATTGCTCCTGTTGTAGATTTCACTGAAGTACTTTACATCACATTTGGTGCAGGCTGTGAGGTTGCTAGGACTCAGCTCAGGTAGTAAGATCATTAAGCCATGCTACCTTTTCCAATCGTGTATTTGGACCATCAGCTACAGGGTAAGAGTCCATGAGAGCTGTGGATGCCCACAGGTACTATGTTGGAAAACCTTCTTGTTAGCCAAATAGAAGCGCAAATAGTTTCATGGCTGAAATCCAGAGATACACTTTGTCATTGGTCACCCAGTTCCAAGCTATGGAACAACTCTGTGCCCACGAGCTCATATCCTGAGAGTCTAAGACTTAAGCTTGATATTAGCAGTGTTTCTGCTCCAGCCTGAGACAAATGTGTGCCTAGTAACCTGTAGACTTAATTTAGCTGGTGTGATTTCCTCTGCATTTTCCAGCAGTGGACAGCCCAAGTGCCCCAGCTAATTATATTATAAATCAGAAGCGGTGGGATGGAAACACTGTAGGAATCTCAACACATGGATACTCATAAATCCCTGTTTGATAGCAATGGAGGGGGCCAAAAGCTGGGTGGGGAGCAGAGGAAGCTGTTGCAGTGCTTTTAGGACTTTTATGACAACAGGGTGTCCTTATACCCACTTACCCATGGTTTGGGTTTTTTTTTCCTCTTCCCTCGTCCTCCAAAATTAAACCTGGCTGCACAATGAACATCATGAGTCTCCTGCTGCTTGTGTTCAATTTTCAAACAGTAGGAGGAAAGTGCACAGATAACAAATGTTCGCTGCATGCCAGGTCCCTTCCAGTTTTGTCTTCCGTTAGCTGGAACAGTGGCCACATGAATTTGACAGAAGCTTTCCATGAACAGAATAAGCTCACAGTTCAGCTTTCCTTATGACCTAAACATTCCAGGTAGGGCAGCCCTTCTAGTCCACAGTGACTGGGATCAAAAAGGGAGTTTTGAAAACAGCTTTTGAAAGTATCTCTCTCTTTCTCTCTCCCCCTCCATCTCTGTGAGTAATCCGTCTGTGGATCTGACTGTTGTAATGATACTTTTTGGAAGAACTTCTTTACTGCTACAACACAAAATCTGGAAAAACACTTCCTTTAAGAATAGGTGGGAAGACAGAAACTCATAAGGTGTTTATAAGACAAATTCAAGTTATAGTTAGAAGATCAAAAAGGTTCCATTGATGAGAAATTCTAAAAAATTTATCTTAGAATCTGACTTGTGTGCATTTATTTTCAGATAATTTTGATTTAAAGATTCAGAAATTCACTTTAAAGCAGCTGTTGTGCTTTGTAAACTGAGCTGTATTTTTGTAGTCTTGTGCTATAAGACAAAGGCTTTCCATTCAGTAACTAGCAATTCTCTTTTGCCTAAATATTTGAGAAACCTGTAGTTTCAGTATTAAAGTATTTTGAGACATGTTTTTTTTCCTGACCCTCAGAAGCCCCTTACAATGTGTGAGCACTGAAAAGAAATGTGTGTTCATGGAAGAGATAGGGCTCACCCTCGCTGCACAGTTTCTGTTCCCTGATGACCGAGAAGGAGGCTACTGCTCTTGGAGTGTTGTGAGCACCAAGAGAAAATAGGCAACACAAAAGGGAAAGCAGAGTGGATTTGCTCTGTGATACCCAGGATCCTGCCATTGCCTCCTGTTAATTATGATCTGAACTCTTGCCAAATCGTCATGCCATTTCCACTCAGCCTCTGAGCAGAATGCAAACTGCCTATAAAGCATGCCCTTTCTAGATCATATTTTTAGAACTGCTTAGGAGGAATTTCTACTGTGTCACTGGACTTTACAACACGCTCCTTAGTGTCCTCCAGGGTTAAGCTGTTTCCTCTTCAGCAATGGCAAGGATGCCAAGTCTTGAATGCAAAGTTCTCATCTCTTCCCCTGTAACCTACTGCACCTGGGAATGCTGTAATTTCAGGAAGGAGTTTTGCCGTGGAATAAGGAAGACAAGTGCACCTGTCAGCCTCACCAAATGGAATTATGTGGTGGAGGGAGTTTGGTTTGTTCTGCACAATGTGTGTCTAATATTGGGATTTAAGGAGTAGTGGGACATCTGTAATGTAAACTTCCTGCAAGTCAGGTACTCAGATATGGCAAACCCTTTTCCTTGAGAGAGGGTTTAATTTATGCTCTGTGATGGTGATGCAGTGTGTCATGTGGGGTTTACTGAGAAATTAATATAACACTAAAATCAAGCCCAAGTTCATCTTCCCTGCTCCATCCCAGGTGCCAGTTAGTTTGCAAAGTAACATGCTGTGTCTCCTGCTGGCATTTCAGGAGCATTCTGGAAGAGTCTTTCGACTTCAGTTTGATGAGTTCCAGATCGTCAGCAGCTCACATGATGACACCATCCTCATCTGGGATTTTCTGAATGACCCAGCTGCCCAGGCAGAATCCACTCGTTCCCCGTCCAGAACATACACCTACATCTCCAGATAAATAACACTACACTGTACCTCACACCTGCACAGGTAAAAAAAAAGAAATAAAAAACTTCAAAAAATAAGGTGAGGCTCAAAGGTGACACTGGATGTAGTGTGAGCCTGCTGCTTGAATAACTGGCTGGGTCTATCAGTGTTTTGCATCTTGGTTATACAGTAATTACAGTGTCCTGTGAAAGGATGGGAATTGTTCTGATACCTTAGAATAGGGACTTTATTTTAGGATTTGTGACATGTGGTGCCTATGACTCCCCCTGAAGAACTCCTCCTCCTCTGTCCATCATCATCAATAATTAAATCGGTCATACTGCTGTCCAGAAGGAAGAAGGGTTTCTGCAGAGCGAGTAGAGCAGCTGCTGCCTAACAAGAGAATGCAGATGGCCTGACCCTGGGCAGTTGTCACCAGGCAGGAGGGTTTTGCCAAGAACCTCCCTCTGAAGTGATGACCATTCTCCTCACTCTGCAGCAAGCTGATTCAAGATTACAGTTTGGCTAGGGAAGGAGACACTGAGGCACAAGCACAAGCCCAGGCAAATTAAATCGAGATGCATCAATGCACAACATAATTTACTGATAGGGCCTAGCCCGAGTTCTCTCTCACATAGCATGGATGTTAAATTATTCATATCAGAGCCTGGTTGGTTTGCTCATCGCCTTTTGTCTTGGCCAGCACAGTGGGGGGAGGACAAAATGTTTCATATGTTTGGGTCAGTTGCAGAGTGCATTTGATGCATATATGGGTGAAGTGGGATAACATGATTGCCTGCGTGGGTGGGTACGTGCACAATTACTGTTAAGAGCAGTAAACGTAAGAGAGAAGAATGGCAGAAGAGCTGACAGGCTTCTGCAAAGGGGTGTCCACAGTGACATTTTCCCATGAAAATGCTCTGTCATGGGGCACATCCTGTATCCTTTTCGGTAACTGTACAGTGATGCTCTGGACCTGTCAGATCTTGATTTTCTCAAACACTCTGGTCAATCAGATGCTATTTTAAATCATTAAAAGGCTTAGTACGAATGGGGTTTGTTTGGTTTGTTCTGTTTTTTGTTCCCAGGACTCATTTAAGCTGCAGTATTTAAATGCCAGGACAAAAGAACTATCCACGTAACCAATACTTGCTGAAGAGAGAGGCTCTCAGACTTGTTTCTGGAACAAAGTTGGCATGCGGTTGATCTCAGACAGGGTCTACTCAGCGCGGCTGACTGCTAAAGTGCTGCTATATCAGAAGATGACTTTTATCTTTCATGAACAGTTAACATTTTTAAACCTTCCCATCCCTTTCTTCCCTCATTCCCCTCTTCATGTTCACTCTTCCCTTTACCCCATTTGGTTCCCCTCCAAGCCCAGTCACCAATGTCCTGTGAATATATTTAAGATGTTGCCAGAATGTGTTGCTTTGCTGTTAAGCAGAAGACTTACAGCCACAGTGCATCCTGCTGAGAGTCACTTCAGGGTGG